>MU122181.1:0-66417 GCA_014904905.1 Wilcoxina mikolae CBS 423.85 | reverse complement strand
GGCAGTCTAACTGATATCCACATATACGGCATAACCTCAACTCTGACACCGGGTCCTTACCACTCCACATACGGACTAACTACAACTCTGACAATTTCCATCGGTCTGATATGGGTTTCAAGGTACAGAGGTCTGAACATATTGAGAGAGACGGAAATGCTACGTAAACGGTGATAAGCCGTGGTCTCTGGATACATTAAAAGCCAATACTTTCACCCCCATCTCAATCCGACACGCCTGATACTTACAACAAACAGGATGGCATACTCGAAAAGTACCAAGCGCTCCAAAAACTCCAGCAGCGGGCGGAGTGATTTGAAATCCAGTGGCAGGAAGCGTGGTGATCGCGATCCATTCCAGGGCGACACAAGGAGGCGCAATGATCCACACTCCAGCGGCCGGATCTAGCAACGACTGGATGGTGGCGATTGTGGTAATGATTGTGATGATGGATGGCAATGAAGAATGGCTCAAGAGTCCGGGGTCCCAAGTGAGGTAATATACATCTTCGTATCGGGCACTGACATTGAATTCTGACATGGGCTCTGACATGGACTCTGACAATAACTCAGTCGCGAGCATCTCCCGACATTGATGATGACGATGACGATGACGATGATGAGCAATCGCCACAACCATCTCGCTACAGAACAGTTCCGGTGCCTAGAATCCCAGGGGAGGTAATATCCATCTCCATATCAGACTCTGGCATCAAACTCTGACAATGGTCTCTGACAATACTTAGTCGCAAGTGTGTACCAGCTTTGAAGATAACGATGACGAGGGCGATGACAATGGCAATTCAACAACATCATCCTGCGACTCTAGGAACTGGCTGGGGGTAATAACTCTCTCTGCAACCGACTCTGACATCGAACTCAGGCATTGAACTCTGACAATGAAACCTAGTCACACCGATTATCCAACACTACTCCTCCCAGCAACCAAGAGCATGCTCGGCAGGTAAGTTTGCTTAGCTTCACATCGAGCAACTTCTCACCCAGACACACCTAGTTGCAAAAGCGGGATCGGTCTCTCGTGGATATAGGCCGCCGGCTAAAACGCAAGGTAGGCGACCTTGGGGTGTCGAAGGATTGGTGGGATGTAGTCCGCGATATATTCTTCTGCAGGATCCTTACCGAGGATCTATATCCGACCGATGTGGACAAGTTATCTGCATAGAGCTTCGAGCAAGCATGTTCGTATTTGAAAGAGGCTCTGCGGGGTGATATATCCACCGCAGCAATTCATATGGTAAGTATCCACACTCTCCAAGCACTGCCCATTGACACTAACAGACAAGCTTGCGGACCGCCAATCGGCTGCCCAGGGAATCGTTGCCAAACAAGCTCGTAAGATTGCACCAGACCAATATATTGACAATTTCCGCAACATGTCGAACGATGATCGGCAGAAACATGTTGGAAGGTTAATCTGTCCTTGCACTTACCGATTCCACCATTCTGATTGCAAGAATGAGGTAAGGTTTAATCCAACTATTTATATCAATCTTTTGACAAATAAGGTACTAAAAATGATGTTCCTGCATCGGTCGCTCTCAGTCATCATCGCAAAGACCTTCTTTGACCATGGACCTCGTAATTTTACTAGACGTCCTTTCACCAACCACTTCACCCAGGAGTTGACACACAGTTGTCTATTACTTGCTGCAACCGCACTAAAGCACTCCTTGGACAACTGGGCAGCCGGTGGCTTTCTTCGTGTACCATTTGAAGCGGATACATACAAGGGTACATAACTACATTCCTATGATATACTCAGTATCTAACAAGTTACCAGGAACTTATACTGACCTGTGCACACAATGGGAAAGCATTCCAGAACTGAATCAGAAGCAGATCCTTCAAATACACATGAAAAGAATTGACAGGGCCAATGGTATTTATCGGTAAGCTCTGTCAGTCACTCGGTGGGACGTGAATACCGTGATTGTGGATGAGGACGTTGATGAGTGGCAGCAGCCTATTTGGTATATTGTCATATTGTAGATTAGATTTGTTGTAATTATAATCCGAAGCTGGGGCAGATTGTAAGAGGTTTCTGAAAGAAATATATTTACATTAGACTCTAACAGGATCACGGTCAAGCTACTGTGAGATTATGGTGATCGCATTCATGGTCTCTGATAAGCGACCGTGAGGTTTGACAGGATTATGGCCATCATACCCGCAGACTCTGACAATCGACCATACGGTCTGACAATCACACCTGAGAACTCTGACATACTATCATAAGATTATGGCGATTGCACTCCTGGACTCTGACAAGTGACCGTACGGTCTGACAATCACACCCGAGAACTCTGACATGCTACCATAAGATTATGGTGATTGCACTCCTGGACTCTGACAAGCAACTGTACGGTCTGACATGATCATGGCCATCATACCCACGGACTCTAAGAGGTAACAGTGAGGTCTGACAGGATCATGGCCACCCACATGAGACCTTTGGTACCTGAGGCATAACAAAACCAGACTCTTTGGATATCGCACCTAGAGATGCATCGTGAATCAGAAATATGGTTGAAATATTACCGCAAGTTACCGTATATTATGGGTGTGTTACCGGAGTATTATCCGAGTTATACATAATGGGCTTGGGCATATTTGCATTTTCTGGCATTATGGCTGTTATCGGAGATTACGGTAAGTCATATGGCATACGGTAAGTTACGGGTAACGAGTTACCAATTTCCAGATGTAGTGGCCTTGGATTTGCAGACTTGGAATCACAGAGATTGGCTTGGAGGAATGGAGTTTACTGGGTTTAATTGAAGGTTTCTTTCATTTCTCTTCCCTTGTCTTCTCATCTCTTATTGGATCTCAACCTGGTACAAAGGGTATCGGCATGGATGTTTACCACTTACGACTGGAGGTGGAATTTCCATGTGCACCGGATCAACCAAAAGGTCACACTTGAATGGTAGCGATCGGTTGCGAGGTGTACGAGGCTGTATACGAGTGTATCAGCCGGGAATGATACTTCTTGTTCTTGTAGTTTTCTTCTCTTTTATATACCTATATGGCAGCCCAAGGGGTCTGCTTCTAGAGAATGGAAAGATGTAATTGTGATCAATCAGCTTATTTGCATCTGTATCCTGGCTGGATGTAAGAAATCTAATCAGCTGAGCCGATAGCCAGGTAGACCCTGACATACTTATACTCCACGCACGTGTGCAATTGAACTTCAACCATAATCATACTTACATACAACTCGACTATATTGACTCATTCTCATTGCTAACCGTATCTACCCTTATAGTCATATATGAGGAGGTACACCGATGTATACACTTTTATTTGCTGCAAACTATATCATTGGTAGCTACCGAAACTAGTCACCTTGTTGATAATGAAGGAATAATTGTAGGTACTGCACCATTATCGTATTTACCATTTCAGTTTGCCCATCCAACTGAGAGTAAAAGGATGATGACAGGCCTCTCTCAATTACTAATCTTTTGCCAATGTGACATCAAAACACCGAATCAAACTGGGGTCCTTGGTGCAATACAACTGTACCAGGCAAATTGTGTAGCCAAAACACTTACTCAATGAACATCGACTCTAGCATTGCAATGTCAATTTCATCTTGGCTTAACTAAGTATCACATCATGGTCAAACGATCTACAACTATCCATATGGTATTATGATTGTGCCACTCTGATTGTTCAACTACAAAATCCATCCTCAGGTACTTCCAGGATTGTTTTGGAACTTGAAAGGTCATAGCAATCCGTTCGACTTCTGGCTGTTGAACATGCTGATTTGACAGACATATCAATTTCGAATGTAACAATTGACATCTCTCTGCATTTCTGATCAATTGTAATCCATTACAAGCAGGTCATATGGTTTTGCCCTTCTTGTATGTCCCACTGCTGACTAATCATGGTGTTCTCCCATTTCTTGGAGTTTCTGTTAATCCCATGAATTACTGACTTGTACTGACTGAATACTCAGGTTTTCATTGTTACCCATATTCAAATCCTCTCTGCTGTCGTTCAGATACTCTTTGCACACACTTTGTATCCTGTCCCACAATTTCCTTAGAGTTATTGTTTTGCTCTTGGTTAAATTTATGACTTCTGTTAATAATACTAATATACGTTTCTATAACTCATTATTGAAATTCTCCGTCCTTACAACGATCTACTCAATTTATTCTGCTCCTATATTTGGATTTATATTTCCTGATATTCTATTCAATGCATGTAGTTTCTGTCCTTGTTTACCTGGTCAATATACAATCTTAAACGTGAATGTTGATACAAACTCTTAGCATCAGATATTTCTTTGATTGAGTAATCTAGATATGATAGAATACTCTCTGTTCTTATGATCCATGACACTCTTAATCAGAGGTATTAACTCTTCACATTCCAGACGCTATTAATTCAGACTCTTGACTTTGAATTCAAGTTTGTGATTGTTGATTTCGTATCTCTCTTCTGATGGTGAATGTTGTTTCGAGAAAAAAGGTATGGAATGGAACACTCCCTGATCGTCGTACTAAGACAGAACCCACTATTGTATAGAATGTCCGGTGATACATCACTAGATTTGTCTGTTTCTGAAATCTTCTTCTATTCATAATATAGGTACACTGAAACTGGAGCGGTAGTGAACATTTCATTTAGCTCTGCAAAGTCTCTTTTCTGATCAGCTTCCCAGCAACAGTATCAGTTTCTTTGTAAGTTGAGTCAATGGTTGAACTACTCAACAATAATTGTGTATAAATCTTTGATAGAAGTTTGCGAATGCTAAGAATACTTAAACCTCCTTAACTCTGCTTGGTGCTTCCCATTGTTAGAGTGCTTTAACTTTTTCAGGATCCTTTTGAACAACGTTGATACTGGTAATTAATTCTTAGAACCTGACTTCTTTTTGATGAAAATCACACTTGTTGACCTGAAAATATACTACTGCTTCATTCAACGCTTGCATAATTGCATATATGTGATCCTTATATTACTTTATATTGTTGTTATTGATCAGGAAATAATCTAAGAGTACTGTATATAATATATCGAGGAATAGTTATAATATATCGTTGATGAAATTGTTGAAAGATACTGATTCATTGGTCAACCTGAAAGTCATAATCAAGAATTCAAATAAACTGTATCATGTTCTGAATGCCATTTTCCACTCATTCTCTTCTCCTATTCATATCATATTATTGGTATCTCGGTCATCCAACATGTTGTTAACACAAGTTCTGGATTGTTTTGATAGCGTCTCCTACATTAATAGTAAGGGGTAGCAATTCTTGATTATTCCTTCATTTGATCCTCAATGATCCACCCATAATTGTTAATCCTGACTTGGGTTTGGTGTAAACAATACTTGTACTTGAAACAGTGATAATGATGATCTAATACATCTCTTAGGAAAATTTCTTGCCAACCTAGACTTTTAGCACTTTCAATTCATTCCAAGTTAAGCAGTATATCAGCCCAAAAGATATTATACACTAGTCTTGCAGTATGATGTTATGATCGTACGATCAAGGTGGTGGTAGTAACTAGGCTATTAATTTGTTGAATAGTGGTAAACATTCATTCTCTTGAGATCACCTCCTCTAAAGGCTTCTCCTATAGCTCTTTAATTCCCAGTACTTTATTGATCTCATACCCGGTCATAGCCTGTGAGCTGCATGCTGTATGATGAATAAATAAATAAATAAATTGATCTTATACAAATTTACAACATATACTTTAAGTTTTTCTTTCTTGATTCGGCACATAAATGATGCTGCTGCTTGTGAGCATATATCATGTTTGGACTTGATCATTTCTACTATTTTTTCTATATAATTGCTACATATCAATTCCCTCAATTGAGGCTGACTTTGCTTTTGGCTAATATTGGTAACAAAGCGGATCGGTTCGTCGCGGATCAAACCAGGATGTGGTTCGATACGGATTCGACACGAGATTTGGATAAAGTTTCAAGGTTTGTCCGAACCGGTTCGCAAACCATCTATTTTCGAACGATAATAGGTAAGCGAGTTCTTGTCCGAACGGCTCCATTATTAGCGCATCCTGTAGCGGGAGATGTTAGCTACAAGATGCACTACATTTCGAGCCGTTCGGACAAGAACTTGCTTACTTATTTTTGTTCGCAGTTGTAGGACGAAATGGTGGGGTTTGTGGCAAAAGGCTTGGCAAGGATCTGCTTCGCACCGACCAAATCGGTTGGTCAATTGTACGAAACCCAGACGGTTCGTTGCTAATACTACTTTTGGCAGTAATTGCTCTCGAATCGGATTTGTCTGTTCTGAAACTTAATTTTAGTATTGGGAATGAAGTGGATCAATTCGTTGCAGATTCAACTCCTCTTCAGTTCGATCTGGATTTAATCTGAGCTTTAAGTCGAACTGCAGAGTTCAACTCAAACCTCGAACCAAATCTCACAACTGCAAACAAACATAGGTACCCTTGTACGTTCTCGATTAGCATGATATTTTGTTCATCTTGTAATGCTTAAAGTCGGCAACAGGATGAATAACAAATTGATTCAATCAGATAGGAACTTACTTACTTATTTTCATCCGAAATTGTGGGCCAAAATGGGAGGTTCAAATGCGAATGGCTTTGCAAGGATTCAGTTCGCGTGAACCAAATCGGTATGTCATTGATATGAACCTCCGAGGGTATGTAGCCCTCACAACGTTATTGTAACACGTTGAATTTGTTACCAAGAATGTCCTAACACATTGAGATAATGTCCTAACTTTGTAACAAATGCTCACAATGTTTCTTGATGACTCAATATTTCGAGATTGAGTTTCATCATTGTTGTTATTGTTTCTGACTCAATGAGTCTGCCAACTTTAACCTCCAACTCTCCTGTCTCCCATAACTTCTCTTCTTCCAACTAAAGATAGCAGACAATATCCCTGTCTACAAATACCATTCCTGTGGCTCCACTGTTTATTACATCCGGGTGTATTAACTAGTGTTGGGAACGAACGATCGGAAGTTTGTACCATTGAAGAACCGGTTAGGTTCGAGCAAAGTGGATCCTTGACAAGCTATTCACCACAGACCCCACCATTTCGGTCCACAGTTGCGAACAAGAATAAGTAAGTGAGTGCTTGTCCGATCGGCTCAATATGTAGTTCATCTTGTGTCTGACATCACTCGCTACATGATGAATCAATTGTCAGGCCAATCAAACAAGAACTCTCTTACCGACTTTCGTTCACAGTTGTGGGATTCATTTCGAGGTTCAAGTTAAAATCTGCAGTTCGAGTTTAATCTTGAATTGAACCCGCATCGAACTCTGCTCCATTCTATCCACCACGAACTGATCTGCTTCATTGCCAATACTTGTATTAACCATCTTCTCTCCAATCATTAGCAAATATTTCACAATAAGGTGCCTGCATTCCATTGCAGATACTTTTATTTCAAGGCTGAAAATAGAGAACTATGAAATTCCAAAATTAGGACTAACTTCTGTTGACAAAGGCAATTCATTTCCAATACAATCGGTATTCTTACTGTACCTACCTACATTGTTTCCAACTCCAATTCTTTCTCCTTGTCTTTTCTCTTATCCTTACTCAGATGTGCTTTGAACAGATTTTCTTCAAACTGTATTGATGATACTTTCAACTTTCTTGGACAACATGCACCGAAATATCTTGAATCCTCACAGTACATGTATAACTCTCCTTCCCTTCTCCCATTTCCTTCTACTGGAGTGAACTTCTTTCCCTTCACTGCCGATTGATCTATAGGAACTGGATCATAGTAGCCTGATACTGTTCTGGCTTGTGCTGTTTCAGGAGTCAGAGTGTTAACGTCAGGTTACTTCAAAGCTGCTGTCAATCTTCCTGATCTCGTTTCTCCTGCTCTGGCCCTGATCTGGTAATCTCTGTTTGAACAGAGCTTGACCATATGTATCAGGTAATCTGAAATGTCACAGTGCTATAGCAAATCATGAGGCTCATTGAACAACTCAGATTGGAGGACATTCCTTTGCGCTGTTTCGTTCTATTTGCCATTGGCTATGTATCTCTTGTACTGGGTGTAATATTGTGAGAAATTTCAATCTTTTTGTCATGCCTTCATCTATTCTCTTTTCGCTGTGGCTCATTGTCCCTCTTCTCCGAAGGCTAACTTGAGCATTTTCACCAATGTCTTCAAATCTCTCAACTTAACATGTCCTGTTGTTTCCACCTGCAGTTGAATTTGCTCCACAGCTACTCCATCGAGTCTGTTCACTGCATATCTTATTGTAGCCTGTTCATCATTGAATCCTTGATATTCACCAGCAATGTTGAGTGCCAGTCATGTGTTCCAGCTGCGGAGTATCTTTCTGTCTACCCCTGAAAAGTATAGGATCTCACTCTGTTTGTTATTCCCTCAATATCCATTCCCTTTACAGACTTGTGCCAATGCAAAGACTCTATCAACCTGATCAAGATATCTTTTCGTTTCTGCTGCTTTTAATCGTAGTTGTACTTGTTTGTCCTTGATATCTTGAACCAGATCATTGAATCTGATGATTCTTGTGGCAAGCTGTTGCTCACGATTATTGACTTTCTCTAGAAGGTGGCTATGCAAGCAATCTAAGATTCTTGTTTCGACAGCTGCAAATATAACTGCGGACAATTTAAGCAGTTTGTCGATCCTCATTGTTTCTGCAATGGGATTCTTCTTTTCTGCGAGCAGATGTTATGCATTTGTTCAAGTCTTCTCGGCTATTACAGTGTACTGAATTATCTGACTTCCTATGGCTGTGACATCATGACTGTCTGGTTCTGGCACCACCAATTGTAAGACTTTCTACATGTTTCTGATATATTCCATCAACTACTCATTTGTGGACCGATCTGATCCCGTAGTAATTAACTGTCTAATCTGAACAAGCCCCACTGCTGACATGGTAATGTTTCAGGCTGCTTGCCTTCCTGAGCGTCCTGCAGAAGACATTATATTGCTCTAATACATCCTGAAATGGTGATATGTGATGATAATGACGAATATCCCAGCATTCTCCTGTCTACATACTTCGAATATCTATACAGGTATCGTACAAGTGTGTTCTAATATCATTAAAGAAGACTCTGCAAGAATATAAACACTTTTCCTTGCACAAAACTCAGCTTATATTCTTACTTATGTATATTCACTGACTAATAATCGCTTTTTGTGGTTCTGATGATGCAGATGCTCAGTGAGGATCAGTTGAAAGCTAGGTTTTCTGGTGAAGGATTTAATCTGTGATACTTAATCTAGGTGATCTAAATTATCTTCTAGGTCTTGATGTGTGAAGTATATATCTGCTAGGAGTGCAGCGGATAGTTTAGTGACATTTTCTACCTTCCATGGCATGTGATTGCAATTTGTACTTGGATTTCTTCTTTGGTGGTGATATGACAATAGATGGACCTAGTACTACATTTCCCTCTGTTGTGTGGATTCCTCCGAAATTATATTTGCAGTAAGAAGGTTCTTGTTCATCACAATCGATGTATAGGCTGTAGTATGTTGCCTCAAAGTTTCTGAATATGGCGTCATTGATTTGTAAGCCTCCTTCGAACACTGGAGCTTCTGTCTAATATGTATTCCAATGATATCGGGGGCTAGGTTTGTATCAAGAGTAGATTTCGAGATGCTCTTCAGTTTCCAAGATATTCGCCATGTTACTACCAATTGTGTAAAGAGATTAGAGTTCTGAGATGTAGGAGGGTATGCAAGCGAGGTTGAAGAGATTGATACAGCTGTGGCAACTCATGTCATAGGTAGGTATTAACTTATGAATTCATAATAGTTTACAACAACCTCAGGATTAATGGGTGTTTCCAAGATTCAAACACAGCAGATGCAATGAAGTCTCCAAAAGCTATATATAGCTAGTTGTTGTTCGATACTGCCAACAGATTTGAAAATGTTGCAAGATGAGGCACAGGAATGGTAGCATAAATAGCAACTGTATACACGGGGGTCATCGTACTTACACTGAATACAACCGGTTGCATGATTTGTTACTTATTCTTCTTTCACGGTGGAGTATTGGATGTGATTCTAAGGGTTATAAAGAACAAACGTGAAAACACTGAATTGCTAGAGCAGATACGACAAGAGACTCGAGACAAATCACAATAGTGAACTGGGGTACTATTTAAGCGTATTGTATGGTTGTATAGATGAGACAACAAGTTAAGAACAAATTTATCTCTCCAACAATCTCCAACAAATAAACTTAACATCCAACTACCATCATTTCTCATCACTTGTTCATACTAGAATAATCAAACTGATCTCCACTGTCATTCCTACATTTCTTATTGTATTATACCATTTCTGCTTTTCTTATCATATTATATCATACCTGTATTATCTTTCATATGACGTTATTCCTGAATTGCTTATAGATAACTCTATCATTGACCACTAGTAGTGGCAATAAAGCGTCAGAAGTTCATACCATTGACGAACCGGTTATATTTGAGCAAAGCAGATCCTTGCCCAAACTTTCTCCCGCAAATGCCACCATTGTACCCCACAACTTGAAACGAAAATAAGTATAGGAGTTCTTGTCTGATCGGCTGGATCTTTTGTTCATCTTGTAGCTAACTTCAAGCGCTACAAGATGAATCAAAGATCAATCCGATCAGACAAGAAATTGTTTTACTATTTTCATTCGCAGTTGTGGGATTCGGTTTGAAGTTCGAGTCAAATTCTGCAGTTCGAGTCAAACTTTAGATCACAACCGGATCGAATCGAGGTGGCACTCTATCTACCATGCACCGATCTGCTTTATTGCTAATACTATTGAATACTGTTCTACACAACCATGACAAATAGAATATAGGAGTTATGACAATTCTCGAGAAGTTTGAAAAGTTTCGATATTTCTATTATGAAGCCCATATTTTAGATACTCATAGATACAGATTTTCATGAGCTGGCATAAGGATGTCATCTGGTGCACATCATATATACAATTGAATAGGTACAACTGATTCCATTTTTCAAGATGTACAGGAGATTTGTTTTTTATTGGTAATACCGTACAATATACCAAGTTTCCAGCTTTTTCAACTCCCTCAATATCTCACAGGTATGAAGCTACAGTACTATCAGGTGTATAAGATAGTTCAGACTAAAGAGAATCTATTTGTTCAAAGTCGGAAGTACCCTCTAGTAGTGACAGTGTACCTCATACAGAGTCAGCTCTTTAGTTATTATTCTCATTCTCCGTTGACCTTGTAATACATTCATGTAGGCCTACAGATGCTGAACAACAGTGATTCTGAATGATTTCAATCATTTGCACAGAATATTTCAATAGCTAAATGGCCTATGCTAATGGTTATAAGGTGAGACTACAGATAGTGAGCCTTCAATCAGTTGTTGTTTGGTATTATATTACTGCAGATAAATTGGGTAACAATATTTATTCCTCTGAATTTGTTCATATTGACTGACTACCTTTAGAAATTAATTGTGATGAATATTGTCAATATTGGAAATTTCCAAAGGGTGTAGAAATAGATAAAGAAAAGGTCTCAGGGGTTTCTTTCTGTATTTGAGTAGAGTGAATCAAATTGTTTTAGCACTGTCATTGTTTCAGCTGCACAGTAACTTCCTGCTCCACTCCACAACTATAACAGCAAGATATCATGTATTATCAAACTCATGTTCTCCTATTCTCTCTAGCTGCTCTCACATACATACTGGGCATCATAGTTTTAATAGCTATATGGAATTGTGGACAAAGAGTTATTTGAAGGATATATATATTATAGAATATATTCGTATCTGATAGCTTTAGACGAACATTTCGCATTTTAAATCACTGTCCTTAGCCAACGAATTGTCAAAAAACTATAATATTACTACTGAATCTTGTCCTACTATATATGTGTACTTGGAAGTTATGAATCCTTCAATTGATTACTGGTTTTGTATTCTGCCATTGTATGATTGTACAATTGATTGGTTACTACATTTCTGCTCAATAATACTGACCTGTGTGATGATCTTTCTGAAAATTCAGTGAAGGTATAGATATTATATTTGTATACATGATGCAATTGTATAAGTTATATAGTATATGCATACTTGCAGTTCATACAGAAGGCAGTCAGAAAATTGAATTCATATATTTTATGTGTGATATTACAATCAGAAAGGTCACCTGATATAGATTATCTGTTGTTGTGCTTCATTTGCTTTCTGCCTAATCCCCTCACAAATGCAGCAATTCAGACAAACTGTATTTTGAAATCAATGTAATATTCACTCAATCCTTTCCTGTTATCACATTTAATTAACAAAGTGTATTGATTGTGATATGTGTGATAGCGTTACATTATACACAAGGAAAGACTTTCCACTTGATATCCAATAGATAAAACAAAAAAATAAACAAATCAAACGAATGCTGATTATTATTCCAGGTTCGTTTCTTGAAGGAGGTATGTCTCAAAATATTAGTGTTGAGGTATAAGATACCTTTACCTTCCTGTCTGTCATTGTATCCAATCACTGCTAATATGGTTGCAGATATATTAGTCATGCAATAGTCCTTTTTAACTATATCAAAATGAATATGTGTACCAATTATGTCTTCAGAATCACCTTCTCCAGAATAAGACTCTGCCAGAAATTTTCCACTCCCATTTCAAGTACGACAACCCTAATCAAGGAACAATTTCCAAGTCTTTTCAATATATATTTCAGCTCAAGTCTATATTATTCTGCAATGTTATAACAATGAATAGTCCAATGATAGTAGTAATCCTACATATCAAACGTGCAATTAGCAGCAATTTCCAACCCACCAAATACAGTATTATCTCTGTACTGGTCACGATTAGCCTCAGAATATATGTTAGATGTTCTTCCATATCAAGTGTTAGTAGTCTGGAAGCAAGTAATAAACACAAGAAATCTTCTGAATTCTCTGTGATAATGTGTGTTCACCATGCCAGTACTGAGTGATTAATATATCAAGATCCAATGATTGATTTGTGACTGCAAAAGATTGTCTGACCATTAAACACTCTCTTGATAAATGAGACTGAAAGGTCTAGCAGAGGTTGTCATATCTTGAGCTTACAACCTGTTGCTATCAGGAGCATCAAAAGATCAGTTGTATGATTAGCTTTCGACCAAAATTAGTATATTCAACAACAAACACATGAGTCTAGCAAGTACCTCGATAGGAGAGCATTCCAGAATCGGAAGATGATAGCAATATTATAATATGATAGGCTACTCAGAATCTCTTGGTATAATGTCTTTAGGTATCCTCTCAAAGAGATTGCCTGAACTACAATCCTTAGACTTACAGATGTGGGAAGTATCAATAATATCAGGCTATATATCCAATGACAGTATCCCTGTAGATTTGTTTCTATTTGCATGAATCAGAATATTAAAATCTATGTGCCAGTATATCAGTGGTCCACTGAATGCAACCTTGATATACCTGAGTCAGAGATATTGATAGATATTATACGATCCAATAAGAATTAAGATTACAAATCAAGGTTGAAGTATATTTATAATGAGTTATTTGGTGATATTGTTGAAATCTCTCATGGTAAGCAGTACCCGAAGAGATATCATCCTGTGGCAATATCAGGCAGCAAGAGGACAACCTATTGCAATACTTCACATAATCAGAGCATGACCAGTATTTATACTAATGATGTCATCATCAAATAACAGACTTGTTCAGTTGTTCCAGATTGGACTCTGGTCTTAGAATCTGCTATCAATATCTATTGGTTCAAACAGTGATATTATAGGTTATTAGAGGAGTAGTTAGATACCATTAACCTACAAAGTCAGTCCAAATATCTCATGATTTGAAAGAATATGCACTAGCAGCAACCTACAGTAGGAACTCACCAGCAGACACAAACTGGAAATATTATTACCTGTATTGACATTAATACAATCTTATATATTTATGTCGATTGACGAATGGACTCTTCTTGAGCAAGCTCTTACACACCTCAGGTGGAATATCTACAAGATAACATCATTTCAGGTGAAAGAGATGTCTATGTCCTCGTGAAGAACTACATGGTCTATTTCAACTTCATTGATTTTGGCTGCTTCAGCATGCTCCCTTTCGATGAAGAAGAGCATGATGAGAAATATCTTCAAGACTACTACTACTTTTGAGTAGCCTGCATACTAGGTGAACGATTGAGACTAGTGATAGGTAAGAATTATTTTGGACACTCATACTTGGTTGAAGTATATGTTTAATATAATATTGCATTAGTTACAGTGGCTCAAAGATCCCCTGTAACAATATATCTTACACGACTGATAACTCCAATATTGGCAATTAATTCTCTTTCAATTCTCTCCAACTTCAAAGAAATCTTCTGAACTACAATATACCATTTCAAGCCTTCTAACCACCTCCACATAGTATACTTCATCCTTTGCCACATCTACAGGATTTTCAAAAGTTCCAGCAGTAATCTGCATTGCAATCTTTCCAACCTCCTTAAAATTCTCATCAATCATTTCAACCTCCTCAACCTCCTCAACTTTCGTAACCACCTCAAAATTCCCATCACATAATTCAATATACCTTCATCATCTATATACTATGTTTCCAGTCACTATAACATATACTGTGCCTGCCCAGAAATACTCTGTATTCCTCTCTTGAAAATGAACAACTGTCTAAATTACTGAATATTTCTTTAACAAATAAATTGTTTGAACTACCAAGAGATATCACTCGAATAGATATAACAAATATCAAGATTTATCCACTACTCTTTGATGTTGATCTTGAAGAATATTGTGGGAATGATGAGAGTACCAATTATGGTGATAGAGCAGAGGCAAAGATCCTATCAGGAGTAGCAAAGAGTGATTTCTCAATGACCACTATTAATATGTACAAAGGGCAAATCAAGCAAACTTGAAACTGTTGAAAAAAGCTATTCTTAGGTGGATTTATAGAGAAGAAGTACAAGCAAAACATTTCTAACTAAAACTAGTTGAAAAAGATCAAGTATAGCCTATTTTCATATGAGTGAGTACAGTCTGATTTCTCGACCTACCTATAGATTCCGACCACCATCTGGAAATTGGTAACTCATTACCTGTAACCTACCGTATACCATATGACTTACCGTAATCTCCGGTAACAGCTATAATGCCGGAAAATGCAAATATGCCCAAGCCCATTATATATAATTCGGATAACACTCCGGTAACACACCCATAATATATGGTAACTTGCAGTAATATTTGAACCATATTTCTGATTAATGATGCATCTCTAGGTGCGATATCCAAAGAGTCTGGTTTTGTTACGCCTCAAGTACCAAAGGTCTCATGTGAGTGGCAATGATCCTGTCAGACCTCACTGTTGCTTGTCAGAGTCCGCAGGTATGATAACCATGATCATGTCAGACCGTACGGTAGCTTGTCCGAGTCCAGGAGTACAATTGCCATAATCTTATGGTAGCATGTCAGAGTTCTCGGGTGTGATTGTCAGACCGTATGGTCGCTTGTCAGAGTCCAGGAGTGCAATTGCTATAGTCTCATGGTAGCATATCAGAGTTCTCGGGTGTGATTGTCCGACCGTACGGTCGCCTGTCAGAGTCCAGGAGTGCAATTGCCATAGTCTCATGGTAGCATGTCAGAGTTCTCGGGTGTGATTGTCAGACTGTACGGTTGCTTGTCAGAGTCTGCAGGTATGATGGCCATAATCCTGTCAAACCTGACGGTCGCTTATCAGAGACCATGAATGCAATCACCATAATCTCACAGTAGCTTGACTGTGATCCTGTTAGAGTCTAATGTAAATATATTTCTTTCAGAAACCTCTTGCAATCTGTCCCAGCTTCGGATTATAATTACAACAAATCTAATCTACAATATGACAATATACCAAATCGGTTGCTGCTACTCATCGACGTCCTCATCCACAATCACGGTATTCGCATCCCACTGAGTGACTAACAGAGCTGTCCGATCAATACCATTGGCCCTGTCAATTCTTTTCATGTGTATTTGAAGGATCTGCTTCTGATTCAGTTCTGGAATGCTTTCCCATTGAATGTAGAGGTCGGTGTAAGTTCCTGGTAACTTGTTAGATACTGAGTATGTCATAGGAATGTAGTTATGTAGCCTTGTATGTATCCACTTCAAATGGTACACGAAGAAAGTCGCCGGATGCCCATTTGTCCAAGGAGTGCTTTAGTGCGGTTGCAGCAAGTAATAGACAACTGTGTGTCAACTCCTGAGTGAAGTGGTTGGTATAAGGACGTCTAGTAAAATTACGAGGTCCATGGTCAAAGAAGGTCTTTGCGATGATGACCGAGAGCGACCGATGCAGGAACATCATTTTTAGTACCTTATTTGTCAAAAGATTGATATAAATAGTTGGATTAAACCTTACCTCATTCTCGCAATCAGAATGGTAGAATCGGTAAGTGCAAGGAGAGATTAATTTTGCAATATATTTCTGCCGATCATCGTTCGATATGTTGCGGAAATTATCAATATATTGGTCTGGTGCAATTTCACGAGCTTGTTCGGCAAGGATTCTCTGGGAAGCCGATTGGCGGTCCGCAAGCTTGTCTGTTAGTGTCAATGGGCATTGCTTGGAGAGTGTGGATACTTACCGTATGAATTGCTGCGATGGATATATCACCCCGCAGAGCCTCTATCAAATACAAGTATACTTGCTTGAAGCTCTCTACAGATAACTTGTCCATATTGGTCGGATATAGATCCTCGGTAAGGATCCTGCAAAAGAATATATCGCGGGATACATCCCACCAATCCTTCGACACTCCAAGGTTGCCTACCTTGCATTTTAGCCGGCAGCCTATATCAGTGAGAGGCCGATCCCACTTTTGCAACTAGGTGTGTCTGGATGAGAAGTTGCTCAATGTGAAGCTAAGGAAACTTACATGCCGAGCATACTCTTGGTTGCTGGGAGGAGTAGCCTTGGATAATCGGTGTGACTAGGATTCATTGTCAGAGTTCAATGCCTGAGTTCGATGTCAGAGTCGGTTGCAGCGATAGTTATTGCTCCCAGCTAGTTCCTAGACTCGCAGGATGATGTTGTTGAATTGCCATTGTCATCGCCCTCGTCATCGTTATCGTCAAAGCTGGTAGACACTTGCGACTAAGCATTGTCAGAGACTATTGTCAGAGTTTGATGCCAGAGTCTAATATGGAGATTTATTTATTTGTTTATTTATTCATCATACAGCATGCAGCTCGCAGGCTATGGCCAGTGAAGTACAAACAAATAACCATGAACAAGCATAACACATGAAACCGAACAAAGGAAAAATGAGAACTCCCTGGCTAGGTAGTACCGCTCCGCAGCCTCCTGTCACCCCTGCTCTAGTTACAAAGAAATATTCAAAAACAATCATAGTGGTCTGTAACACACTTAGTACAATAGTGAGAAATTTGTCAGTTTCATTCGGCCTGGTCCTACATATCATGCGGGCTCTCCCTCTGCAGTTTACCCTCCTCCACCCTTTCCCTTTCTTCTGCACTCATTCTATCGCACCACCCCTTCCCATTCTGATTCTTCCTCCTGCCTCTCATCATCCTCTCCACTCTCGCTCTGATATTCCTCCACATCATTGTTGACAGTTCTCTGACCCACAATCCAATTGTTTCCCTGCCCAAGGTATTCATCATCCCGGAATTGGCCCAAGTACCACCTTCGTGTTTCTATATTTGTATCGTGCAGAAAATGTTTCAAAGGTTTCATTGCTTTGTCAGTATATAGAAGATACTTCCAGAGATATTGAGGGTGAACCACTCCAATTTCTGTCTGCATTCTTTGTCTTTCGCGTTCATATAAGTGGCATCTCAAACGAAGATGTTCTGGTAACTGGAGACCTCCATAGCGATATGGACAGTGTGGAGAGTCAACAGAGTTTGTTGGTATTTGGTATAGGTAACTGCAGAAGTAACTATGGCCTGTTCGTAATTGTGTGACAGTTGAGGTAAACTGGCAGTTGCCACTGGTGAAGATCTGGTCTGGTTTGGTACGGAAAGTTCCAACATAGTTCTTTCTTTGATGCATATCGCATCCACTACTCACCCCATTCCTGCCTTGTGGCTGCTCGGGTTACCCTTTTAAGGTAGGATAAGGAGGTATGATATTAGGTAGGTGGTTTTTCGAGAGTTGCCTCTTTTGCCAACTTGTTGGCAAGTTCGCTTCCAGGTACGTCTGTATGGCCAGGAACCCATTGTACTGTAATCGTAGTCTTGAGTGCATGGAGGTTGTTGGAGATATTGGAGAGTGCCAGGGAAGTGGACTGTTCAGGGCCGCGTTTGAAAGTATTGAGACGTTGTATGGCAGCTTGATTGTCTGTGAAGATCGATATGTATCTTTTGGTGAGGCTATTACGTTGACATATCTGAAAGCATGTTTGTGCAGCTTTAAGAATTCCAAGTAATTCGGCATCGTAAAATTCTTGTTGATGGCCCATTGGGTTGGTCGCTTTCATGACTGCTTCTCCTGTCGTTTCCACAACGGTTCCTGCCCGTATGTTTTCCTTCAATATTGATCCATCCGTATAACAAACAATATTGCGGTTATCTTTTTCAACATTGCGTACCGGGTTTCGTAAGCTTTGGCTTCCTTTTCTTTTGGAAGAGGACTAATGTGTGTTTTGACTCTGCTTTCGATCCATGGTGGGCAGGCAGTGGTAGAATAGGTTTCAATCTCCAAGCTGTTTGAAATCCATGGACTGAGAGTAGATAATGTTCCAATGAGACGTGTTTCAAATTTGCGATTGTTTTGTTGCATGCTGTCCCGAGGAATTCAGGGTCCACTTGTGTTGTTGGAGTCAGGAGATTCATAGAATGGAGGGAATATCAATGGGCAACGTTGTCGGATTGGGTGCATTTCAGTAAATGTGAGTATTCGAATTGCGTATTTTCTTCACATGTGAGTAAGTCATACAGCTATTGGTGGGAGGGTATATTCGTTGTGTAAGACCATTGTTGGGGATGTACGGAAGGCTTCAAGTATACATGAAAGAGCTGTATTCTGAACTGTTTCAAACTTCTGTTGAAACGTTGCTTGCCCTTTCCACCATACTTCAGCCCCAAAGTCGCAAACAGGTATAACACATACATTGTATAGTTGGCGGACTGCGCAAGGAGTCAATCCAGATTCGGTATTGGGTAGTGATTTGAGGGCTTCAAGGGCTCTTTTGCCACTTGTGGTCTTGAGCATAACATGGTGTTTCAAGTTAATTTTCCTATCAAACCAAATACCAATCCACCTTACCATGTCCGGGCTAATGCCCTTAGTGCCAGGGGAGATGGTTGTGCCATTGGGTAGGGTAATCCTTTCATCATCTGTGGTGTCGCCGTTTCGTTTATTGTGGAAATGCATCATTTCTGACTTTGAGTCATCAAATCGTACAGTATTGTTAGCGATCCATTTGAAAGCTATTTGTGCAGCTGCTTCCAGGCAACATGCATTATAGGCTTTTGATTTATTCCAACTACAATGGCAACATCGTCAATGTAGCTTGGAGTCCAGAAGCAGGGGTTGTGTATTGTGAGTTCGTAGAAGAGAGGACTGAGATACAGGAGAAAAATAATTGGTGATGTGGGTGATCCTTGAGGGATCCCTGTTCAGACAGGACTGAGGTATTCCTTTCTTCAATCAAATGCCAGTGCTGTTGTGTGGTTGGATAAGAAGTATTCTACCTACAATAGAATTGGTATTGGATAGCCCATTTGTCGTAGAGTTTGGAGGAGGCAGTCTTTGCATACATTGTCAAATGCGCCGCTTACATCCATAAAGAGGGCAGTGGTGATTTCTTTTGCTTGCTTTCCTTGTTCAATTTTATGTGTGAGTGCCATGGCAGCATCAATAGCAGCACGTTGTGTTTTCCCCCTATTTGATCTTTGTGTAGTGGGTTGTATTCTTCAGCCATATATGCAAGTCGATTTGCCATCAGCTTTTCGAGTATCTTGCCAAGGCAATTGAGAACAGCAACAGATCGGTAGGCCTTTGGTATTGAATGATCAGGTTTTCCAGATTTGGGGATAATCACAGTCGTTGCTTGTCGCCAGCAGGTAGGTTTGTATCCTGTGGTTCCGAGTAATGCAAACAGACTGTTGAATTGGTCGGTAGCTGCTAAGTAAGCATTTCGGAGACAGTGAAAGGGAAGTCCATCTGGTCCGGGAGCCATGTGTGGTCTGATATGGAGATGGATATTACCTCCCTTGGAATTCTAGGCACCGGAACTATTCTGCGGCGAAACGGTTTTGGCGAGTGCTAATCATCATTATCGTCATTATCAATGTCGGGAGATGCTTGCGACTAAGTTATTGTCAGAGTCCATATCAGAGCCCATGTCAGAATTCACTGTCAGTACCCAATGCGAAGATGTATATTACCTCCCTTGGAATTCTAGCCACCGGAACTGTTCTGCGGCGAGACGGTTGTGGCGATTGCTCATCATCGTCATCGTCATCGTCATCATCAATGTCAGGAGATGCTCGCTACTAAGTTGTTGTCAGAGTCTATGTCAGAGCCCATGTCACAATTCAATGTCAGTACCCAATGCGAAGATGTATATTACCTCCCTTTGGACCCCGGACTCTTGAGCCATTCTCCTTTGCCATCCATCATCATAATCATTACCATAATCCCCACCTTCCAGTAGTTGCTGCATCCGGCCGCTGGAGTGTGGATCATTGCGCCTCCTTGTATCGCCATGGGATGGATCGCGATCACCACGCTTCCTGCCACTGGATTTCAGATCACTCCGTCCGCTGCTGCAGTTTTTGGAGCGCTTGGTACTTTTCGAGTATGCCATCCTGTTTGTTGTAAGTATCAGACATGTTGGATTGTGATGGGGGTGAAAGTATTGGCTTTTAATGTACCCAGAGGCCACAGCTTATCACCCTTTATGTAGCATTACCGTCTTTCTGAATATGTTCAGACCTCCATACCTTGAAACCCATGTAAGAGCGATGGAAATTGTCAGAGTTGTAGTTAGTCCGTATGTGGAGTGGTAAGGACACGGTGTCAGAGTTGAGGTTATGCCGTATATGTGGATATCAGTTAGACTGCCGTGTCAGAGTTGAAGTTAGACTGTATGTCGTGACGTTGGGACCGCTTGTCAGAGTTGTGGTTATGCCGTATATGTGTCCATATCAGAGTCGGCTGTCAGAGTTGATATCAGTTAGACTGCCGTGTCAGAGTTGAAGTTAGACTGTATGTCGTGACGTTGGGACCGCTTGTCAGAGTTGAGGTTATGCCGTATATGTAGATATCAGTTAGACTGCCATGTCAGAGTTGAAGTTAGATCGTATGTCATGACGTTGGGACCGCTTGTCAGAGTTGTGGTTATGCCATATATGTGCCCATGTCAGAGCTAGCCGTCAGAGTTGATATCACTTAGACTGCCGCGACAGAGTTGAAGTTAGACCGTATGTTGTGACGTTGGGACTGCTTGTTAGAGTTGAGGTTATGCCGTATATGTGCCCATGTCAGAGTCGGATATCAGAGTTGATATCAGTTAGACTTCCATGTCAGAGTTGAAGTTAGACTGTATGACGTGACGCTGGGACTGCTTGTCAGAGTTGAGGTTATGCCGTATATGTAGATATCAGTTAGACTGCCATATCAGAGTTGAAGTTAGATCGTATGTCGTGACGTTGGAACCCCTTGTCAAGTAGAAGTTAGAATATACGTGAGTTGCTTGTCAGAGAAAAAGTTATAAGGGATTCACCACTCTTTCACTGCTCTTTCTATTGCTCAGACTTGAATATTGGACCACACCACCAGATACCTATCTTGCAACCACTGAGGGATCACTTTATGTAGATCCCAACATACCAGTGTCACTTGATATGGTTCAGCGTGGCATCCAGAATCATGAGAGTTAAAGGGACAGAGGAAATCCTAAAACTTGTGCTCACGCAAATTGAGCCAAATCTCTCCATCGATACTCCGTGGGCAATGACTACTCTCCTGAACAGAAGCTGAACAAAAGGAAGGACTTATAACTCAAACGTTGCATTGTATGTAGAATATCATCATGAATCTGCACATAGTTAGAGGTTACAAAGCTTTGTGGTGCTTGAGGATGTATCTCAGCTTCATACACATACTTAGGTATGTATTGTAGGAAAACTCACCCGGCAAATATCTCAAGCCACCAATTAACCTGGGTGCGGCCCAGCACCCTTAATTTAACAACCCTGCCAGCAGCTTTGATAGTAGCCTACAATCTCTACTAGTGCTCAATGCAATGGAGAACAATAGGCAACTCGGGTAGGTGGCTCTGACAAGTGCGTTTGAGAGTTCCAAAGGCTCATCTTCTACTTCGACACTGATTTCAGTCTTACACCATGATAACTCAAGACAGTAAGTTTCCCGTCAAATGAAACACTGTTTTAAACAATGATAGAGGATATGGTACAGTATCAGAATCGTCACGGCAGTGTCAGTGTTAGAGTTGTCATGGTAGTGTCAGAATCAGAGTCATCACGGTCGCCAGAGCAGTGTCAGAGTTGTAAACGCGGTGTCAGAGTCATCAAGGCAGTGTCAGAGTCATCAAGGCAGTGTCAGAGTTGGCACGGCAGTGCCAGAGTCGTCAACTCAGTATCAGAGTCATTACGGCTGTGTCAGAGTCTTCAAGGCAGTATCAGAGCACGAATTGCCTTCCATTTGCTGATATCTGAATAGAAAATGAACCATACACTATCATAAACTACCAACCTGATTCGAAAGCCTAAGAAACTCAATCCCAAAAACCCTTACAGTAGATACCAGTTAATTGGAAAATAAGCGAGACGTACAGGAATCAGTCATTCAAAAGTCTGGCCTTCCATGGCCCAATCACACCCAAGAAACCAAACACAATAACGCCAAGAAAACCCCGCCCCAAAAAACCCAAAAGGAACCTAAAAGAAGCCCAAAAGAATGTAAAGAAATCCAGTCTCATCCCGAGGAGATATTAACTGCCATCCGCATCAACATCCATCGCATCATCATCGAGATCAGATTGACCAATGATTCTTGATTTCAACATCTCTGGAGAGATTTTCCCGATCAGGGCATCGTAGACCTCATCTACAACCACGTCTGCGCTAGCTTTGGAGATCACTCCAAATGCATAAAGCACTGATTGCTGTTTCAATCTCATTGGCACTTCGATCATTCGGTCAATCGTGGCCATATTGACCAAGCGGTGTGTGTACTGGGTATATTTTTGGCCAATCCGGTGAATGTGCGACTACGCCTGATACTCCATGCCATAATTGACTCCCTGCTCCAGCATGATTGAGCTCCGGCAATTATAGTGAAGATTAAGACCCTCATTGCTTGTCATATACAACAACACTAGAATCTGGACTCCTACTTTTGGATGAACTTCTCTTTTAATTCTGGCACGGGCATCAGTACCCATGGCACTATGGATAGCGAAGCAGTTATAGCCTAAGATACAGTAGTACTATGTAAAGTCAGTGACTTAAGTCAGGATGTCAGAGTTGATGTCAGAGTTGATGTCAGACTTGATGTCAGACTTGATGTCAAAGTAGGAGAAGTGTCATCAAAAGGAGAGTACTGACCTTTTCGACAAACCACTGGGTAATAGGCCAATACACCTATAGTATCACCTTCTCACCATTGTTCGGATTGTTCTTGCCCAAAGGCATGTTCATGCGGAGCCAATTCTTCAACCAGACCAATTTTGGAGCCCCATACCTCATTGCAGCTTCAAAGTGAGCATGACTCATATTCGTAACCTGGTTGGTAGAAAGTATCCAATCGGTCTGCCCTGGGAAAATGGCAGCGAACATCTTAATGATTTCTGCCACCTTGATTATATTGAGCCTTCCATTGTCGGACTTATTGCTCTCCCACAACATTTGGGCTCGGCTGGTCTCTGGAAACTTTGTTGCGGGACCAAGGACTGGGGCAAGCGCAACAATTCGAATGAATCGCCAACGAGGTTGGAATCTCTTCATTTGTTTCTTCCCATCATTCGCCACCGGCGGTTGTCCATCATCGTCTGCTGTTACGCCGGTAATGCTATCCTTCAACTGCTTGTAATTGCAGTCTACTAATTTCCGTTAAAAATCGTGCCCACCTGAGGCTTCTGTGTAGGTGATCAGGTGGCATTCCATTACCATTCGAGAGATATTAATTATCGGCTGCAGATTATCGAACAGGATTCTACTGACTATGGTCCGTTAGAGCATCAATGTCCTGAATATGATAAAAGAACTTTCAACAACTGCTTGCTCAATGTAAGGACGTACGTTCTCGTACGGCCTCGTATGGATGGATACGTATAAATACGGTTGCAAACGGGAATAAGCAATATAGATCAATTGTACAGTATGTAGGTAAGATAATTGCTGGCATGCCAAAAGCACTTCGTGAGGTGATTATATATGAAGGGCGGTTACCCGGCCTCGGCAGCCAAGTGCACCTGGCACTGCCATTACATCATCCCCGTCTTTATCAGCAGACCTCCTGGGCTGCGACACACATATATATACATGAAGAATGACAAGATAAAGTGCGTACGCCTTCGTACGTCTGTATAAGTCCCGCGACCGATCAGTGCCATCACGGCAGCCTCACGGCGGATTCGGTGCATGGGGAAATCCACCTCCAGTGGTAGGTGGTAAAACCCGTGCCGACGCTATTTGTACCGGGCCGAAATCCATAAGAAGAGAAGAAGAAGAGAAGGAAACGTCCAATTGACCCTGAATCCTCCAAGTCCACTCCTTCCGCAGGCTTGCAAGTCCATGGTTCCGAATATCCAAGTAGGCTTCCAGTTTCTCCGAATCCAAGCAATTGATCCCCATAGTGCTAATTCGGTGGTGCTTGAATCGGTAAATGCCATTCATTAGCCGACTTGCAGGCGTCATTCGGCATCGATAGATCATAGTTGACACGTAATATGCCGGACGAAGTCATCATTGCTTGACTTCCGACTAATCGATCGATCGTTCGTATACGATTTCTTTCGTTGAATGCGTTCGTGATCGTCATCTGAGGGTAAGGCCATCGCGGCCGGTATCGCATCGCTGCAGCCATCAACCAACATAATTGCATCATGTACTTATCTTGGTCATAGCTGCTGCTCTTGAGAGCCCTCGGATTCGTGTGATTTCTCCAATTCCATGTCTGTGCTTTCGTATATCCTAGCACACAGGAGGCCAGATCGGAGATAGCCTTCGCTCTCGGCATTGATATGCGTCTCACCGATTGGTTGCAGGTTGATTCGTATATCGGTTACCGGGATTCGACTTTCCGTAGCCATTCTGCTTCAGATCCAGTGGTGATTGACTTGTGTCCACCTCGTTCGGCCATCGATTGCAGTCATATATGGAGATGTATCCGTACATGCTCATTCGAGTTGTGGTATCTAACTTGTATGTGTGCCATAAGATCGTACTCACAAAGTAACCAAGTATGCTTCCGCTCCATGTGCGTCAAGGCAGGCATTGTCCAAATCCACAAAAATAGTGGGTTTTCGCATGCTATGCCCTTCCGAGCCTAGCTGTAGGGGTCACACCCTTAAGTCAAGCCTGATACGGTTAGACACCACTATCGGTGGTGACGTCAATCGATTATCGTCATGGCTTCGTTCCGGACCAATTGCAGAGGGTATCGTTCATTGATATATCTAATTCGTAAGCATTCCTTACAAGGTCATAGTTATCATGTAATTCGGTGCGTCCACGCTCTCGGCTCTGAAGGTCCAACGCGGTAGCATTCTCATACGTCCATTGAAGATTGCAGCCGGTTCGCATTCCGCGCAGCTTGACATCTCGACTGTTGATTTGGCCGGCTCTCCGCCGCTAGCATTCGCAGCCGTTGACGTACTTCCTTATGTACACGTCCATCGTAGGCTAATACAATTCCCGCGGAGAGCGGTATCTGCAGGGACATATATCCTCCCTTTGTAGGTCAGAGCTCCAGCGACGACACTCTATTGATTCTCGTCTTCAGTTTCAGCTTTGGCTGTGGCTTTGGCTGTGGCTTTGGCTGTGGCTTTGGCTGTGGCTTTGGCTGTGACTTTGGCTGTGGCTTTGGCTGTATCCATTGGGTTATCGACTAGCTTACCCGAGACGTCGACCGCCAATGGTCAGTAGCCTGGGCCTTCTTAATCGCCGGTAGGAAGGAGGTCATCGTCGGGTTCAACTGTCAGGGTCGCCAAGAGCTGTCCGACAGGCTTCTCGTAGCCGATCTCATAATCGGGGCGTCGGCAGGGTTTTTCATGCCTTCCAGCTGTTCGATGGAGGCTAGGTGCACTTGACGTCTGCAGGATGATGGGTTATCATTCCAGCACTTGGTGCGGATTTCGTCGTGGTAGCGGTTTCTCGGATTCCGGAATGGTCATTCCCCTCTTTTGAGGTCCGCGCTCCATCGACAACTAATTGTGGTGTCGATTCTCCTCGATTTACTCGTTGGGATGACTGTTTCGATTGCCATTGAGGCTTTCGTGCTTCTGTATCTGCATTCAATTGCAAGTCTCGCAGAATCTCTTATAAAGTAAGTGTTTCTTAAAGAAAGGATAGACTTAAACGTAACCTTGTATCACCATATCGGCGAGTTGCACTCTGCACTCGAGAAATCTGCATTCCGCAGCTCTCCCGTGGCTCAATAAGTGCCATCCGGTCAGCAGCCATTTCTCGTTGCTGTTAACATGGTCAAGCATCTCCGAGATCAATGGAAAGGGGTGCCGATTCTTGGTTGTGCTCGCGTTGAGAGCTCGGTAGTCAACTTCAGAGTTTCAAGCCGCCGTCCTTCTTCATTGCCCAGGTTTGTCTCAATGTAGGCCTTTAGAGTTCTTGACTCAATCTCCGACAGGTAATAGATACGCCCATATGGCAGCTTGTGCCCGGAGATCGATCGCATGGTCAATTGACCGGTGCGGTGGTCGCATCTCTGCCTTGGCCTTACTAAAGACCTCCACAAATTCCTGATACTTGGTGGGAATATGGCCGCCATCATCTGTAGGCACCCTTTCGGGTGCCGAAGCTCCATCTATACTCGTTGGCTTGTGCTCATAATCCTGAGATGGAAGCCAAGATTGGAATCCAGAAGCCCTTATCATAACGAATTATCCTCGATGGGAACCCCCATTGTCCGGTACTCCCTTCGTGACTCGGCGAGCCGGTAGCAGTCATTCAAGCACCATCAATGTATAACTCTTCTGTCGCAACTACCGCCGCTGCTCATGCTGGCTCGTCCAGTTTCAGGGGCTTCCCACACTTGCGTGATGCCTTCCATGGGAGCTCACAGCAACCCTGTGCAATCGTCAATACGTATGGCGAATGCCTCGAGAACCTCGTCGCTAGCTATGAGATCATCGAATGCGGCGGCTCCAAGCAGATATATGTCTGGAACCCCGCCCTCCCTCTGTGGAGTCTACGACGTCACCTGGGTGGCTACCGGGGGTGCCACGGGCTCATTTGAGTCCGTGGCCTTTAACCTGTATCTCCGCTATGGGTCCACAGGGCTAGAAGTCGACCGGATGTCCAGTCGACCTCAGCAGGTTGTATGCCATTGGCACGACCAGCACCTCCGATTCGTCAACCGAAAGCTATCGTCACTGCACGGAGGGGCACAATGTGCGAATCGCGTGTGTGTCTCACCTGATTGGGATTGTCGACAACATAAATGACGTTTATTCTCCTATATACAAAAGGATAGCCATTTGGCCAATCCTGATCAGGGATATGGAGGAGAGGATACGTCCATTCCCGCTAGGGGATACGATGACTTTGAAATGCATCCATTCCTGCTAGGGGATACGACGACCTGATGTGCATCCATTCCCACTGGGGGATACGATGACTTGAGGTGTGATTTTCGCCTTTCGTACTTGCTCATCGATCTCGTAAAATCGTACAGTGGGTATCGGCTTGATCTGCTTGACACTATAAAACATTCGGGGTTAACTTCCCACTCTGAGCTGCTTCATGATCTGCAATTGCAGCTCCACTATCAAGGTCTTGAACTCTGCCCGTCGGTTGTCTTCCTCCGTAAGTGCACTTCCGTGCTTGTATAATGGTTCTGCGTAGGTACACTTCCGTGCTCCGTAAGTGAGCTTGCAGCTTCGTTCGTGGATGCTAAAGCATTGTAGGTGCGCTTCGGAGCTTCCGCTCAGATCGGAGGAAGGCAATCGTCAAGTGCGCTTCAGATCGTAAGAATGTAATCGTCAAGTGCACTTGATCGAATGCGTTTTATTGTCGGTAACATCTTCGCCAGACTCGATCGTCAATGAATCGACGCGTATAGTGGGTGTCGATGAAGGCTTCGCTAGAACTTCGAGATCCGCAATAGGTTGCCATCGATCGTTCGTACGAATATGATTGATCTCATCGAACGTGTTTCGAGGTCTTCTCAGGGGTGTATCCATCAGGCTGATCACGAGTGTATCAGGGTCGATTGACCTCCGAATCGTTTCGTAATTGACTCCTAGCGATGATAATCTGTATGGGTTCCGAGTAGTGACGTTGATGAAGGTTCGATTTGTCTCGATCTCATTAAACGTGATTCGAGGTCTACTCAGCAGTGGCCATAAGTGCCGGTGACGAGTTTCTCGGGATCGATTGACCCCCGAATCGTCTCTGCTACCATCAGTTAACTTAATTTAGGTGTACTTATCAAGCTTCGAGATTTATAGGTCGTGAGAGTATGTGTGTGAACGTATAATGATCGCGGTCAGTGATGCGACTCGTTCGAAATCGTCATGTGGAGTAGGTGACATCACACTTGGGGACAATTGACTTCAGAATCGTCTCTGCGGCAGTCAATTGACTCGATTGAAGGGTATACATATCCTGATTTCATCAATCTAGTGATGATACTCGTTGTAGGTTGAGAATAGGGTTTTCAAGTTTTCAGGAGTGCCTATCATGGCAGGTGACGCGTCTCTTCGAGACCGATTGACATCTATATCATCTCGGAATCGTCCCTACTACTGTCAATCAACTCAATTGGAGGATTACTTATCTTGTATCGACAATCTAGCGATAGTTCTCGGTATAGGTCTGACGTGTTGAAAAAGTAAAGAAATCACGAAATCCCGCGAGCGAAACGTATCTGGTGACTGAACAGCGATTATAGTGTAAGGACGTACGTCCTCGTACGGCCTCGTATGGATGGATACGTGTAGATACGATTGCAAACGGGAATAAGCAATATAGATCAATTGTACAGTATGTAGGTAAGAGAATCGCTAGCGTGCCAAAAGCACTTCGCGAGGTGATTATATATGATGGGCGGTTACCCGGCCTCAGCAGCCAAGTGTACCTGGCACCACCATTACACTCAAAGCGTTGCCACTTTGCTACGGATTCCTGAGTTTGACTGGAATGCCTTCGCAATGATCCGATTGATTCGTTTAGATGGAGCAAATACCAGTCCCACGCCTTGGTGGTGCAGTGGATAAGAGATCCACACCGAGGGCCTCATTGGTATGGGTTAGTTATTTTCGTGAATTCAGCATCAGGTGCTGTATCAAATACGGGGTTCATTTCATTCGGCTGCCAGTCGTCTGCTTGTGGCTGCATTGCTGCATGGTCAAAAGTGTCAGGAAGCAGAATTTTCTTCCAACCATGAATCCCGCTGAGAAAGGTTAAAACCCAACGTAAGTCCTCAATCCCATTTACCAGCAGAGTCGCAGTCAACATCTATTTAAACTGTGGCTCAAGGCGGAATAATGCTACAGACTGGAAAGTACCATAACTTGCAGCTGGAGTGTTGACTAGAATTCTGTCAAGCCTTCTTGTTTTCCCAACTGGCATCCCGCAGACTCTGTGTCTATGAGCCTCGTGAATAATGATCCGCGGAAACGGACCAGGGCCCCAAATATTGCTCACGTCATATCCCACGAGGCCCTGCCGCTGGTAGTTGGTTTCGATAATCATAATCACAACATATCGCCATGGGTAACCGCTTTTTATACCTACACGATGATCATTTGCTCCCCAAAATTTAGATCCATAATGGAGATGTGGTTGGAGCTTGGTATATTGTTTTATAGCGTTTTCCCATTCCAGTACCATTGGTTTTGGGCTATTACAACATTAGTTTCAGTTGCAAAAATGAGAAGATATATTTCGATATCCGGCTTACCATAATATCAATGTTGGGAGGTGAACCTCCCAACAAGGCTTTGGTGGTATCTCTTCGACTTTCTGTCCCTTTTCTTCCCGCACTTTAATTTCATCTATCTTGCTCTGCTACTGCTCAAGTCCAGGAGACAGTTGTTTCAGTAATTGCTCGTACTTATTGACTTGGTGACAAATCAATGCCAAGGCTGTCAGAGTCTGATAACTGTCAGTATTGCACTGTTGTCAGAGTGTAAAAGGATTACCTTGCTGGTACCGCAATCATCAGCCAATAGTCTACCCTGCTCCAGGCCGCTTTCCTTGTCCGCCATCCAATTAGCAGCAAAATCTGGTGTGGGTGGGGCTGGGTTGTTGTTCTTAGTGGCAAAAATGTCCTGTTTTCCATGGTAATTCCTAACGCTTTACACGTTTCTTCCACATTCTGTCTCTGAAAATCCTCATTGTTCATTAAATCAGCCAGCCTACAAATATAATTAGCCATATTCTAAGCTGACAGTGCCTCATCGGTGCTACAACAGCTCTGACAGAGACTCTGACATCGGTGCTGCAATGGCTCTGACAGAGAGACTCTGACAGCGGCTCTGACTGAGAGACTCTGATAGCGGCTCTGACAGCAGCTCTGACAAAGACTCTAACATCGGTGCAGATGCGACTCTGACAGAGACTCTGACATTGGGACAGATAGCAACTCACCAGTCCTTATAGACATTGTTCATCGTTTCATCCTTCAGTACTTGGCTCTCAACGTCATTGCCAGTACCTCCTTCATGTTCCGTTACGGCCATGTTGTCACAATCTGCATCATTTTGATTTATATTCTCTATGTCTTCCATCTCGAAATCCAGGTCCACTGGTTCAACAGGCGGAATATCTGAGGTTGAAAGAGTAGCAAGGTTAGTTATCAGCAAGAGCTCTGGTTCATCGTCATCCACTGGTGCAGCTTCCAGTGATAGCTCTTCATCCTCTTCATCCTCATCGAGGTTGATGACTTCGCGGGCTATGGGAATAATTGATTGTAGAGGATCCTCAAAGTCCTCATTGGGGTCGGACTTAACTTCCACGGGTGTTTCTCGAAAGTTGGAGTTGATTGTTGTCTTTATATAAAAGACATCTATGTCAGAGTCATCCATAGGTACGGTCTCTGGTGCAGTATAGAACGCTATAAAAAGGCGACCACCAATCTTCGCAATTGTACATGCCAAATTCCAAGTATCTGCGGTTAGTAGCTGATTTTTCCATTGGTACCGGAAGATTATTTCTCCATCCTCTGGCCGTAAATAGTGGGTGGACGCTATGCATCGGTCAAAGACCCTTGTAAATTCCGCAAGGTGGAATTGTTCCGTTATGAATTGAACGAGTTCTTCGTATGAGATAGGTGTTCCAGGTTCATTCATAAAGTCCTTGATTGCAACAGGCACTGGATCATTGTCAACAGGGAGATCTGATTCGTGGCACTGAATAAGAAGATCAATTGCAGCTGCGTGCCATACCCGTTGGGTCCTTGAGGTTTCCGGGATAGATAGCGCTGACAAACTTGATGCATAACGTTTTACCGAAGACCTCCCGGAATCTGCACCAATTGACAGAGGTGAATAATCACGTGTAGGGGGGATTGGTGGTGGTTGTGCATGCCTAGATCTGGGTGGCAAGGGCGATCTGGATGGCAAGGGCGTCCCACGAGAGGTAGGTATTGGTGTTGATGAGAACCCTCCTGTACGGGTAGTTGACCTTCCCCGGGCTACTGATTCCCCATGAGGCCGTGACTCGGAAGGGCCTGGCGAGCTGGAATCTACTTGGACATTGGTGGTACGATATACCAGTGTACTCGGGCCTGACTTCGGCGATTGCTTTGGCGGTGGGGCTGGCTTTGATTTTGATGGTCCAGGTTTCGCTGGGTTCAGTACTACTAGCTTGGCGGACGGCTTAGGTTTAGTAGGGATGTTGCCAGTCTTCGCGGCGTTCCGAGTCTCTTGCCTTAACAGGCATGATACTATACCACCCATCGCTCCAAAGTCATCATCAATGAGCGCAGTCTGGGGCGTGATTCCTAGAAGATCCCAGGCCTCCTCTACGAGCGAAATCATGATGTCAACAAACTCCTAATGTCAGAGTCAGTATCAGAGTCAGAGTCGGCCCACTATGAGGAGTAGAAGATTTACTAACCTGATCATATGTCTTTACCTTGTCTGGCTTCAGAGCTGGATAAAGTTTTAGCAGGCTGTGGGCAGGAATAACTTTGCAGTTATGTCGAGTCTTCTACTGTTTAACATTGTCCAGGTATCGCTTGAACGATTGCCGCGCAAACACATTATCGATATCCTGGATTGACTTGTTGAGCACACCGGCAATGTTCTCTTTTGTCCAATTACTGGTCGATGGCCACATATGAGGTTGTCGCTTTGGCAGTATAGTGACGTTTAAGATGAAAGAGCTGGGAAAGAGATTGAAGATCGAGTTGTGGGAGATATGAGTATGAGATTACTAGAAGATAGAATGAGAGATATACTCTACTAGAAGGGGAGGTTTAGACGTACTTATCTATTCCTCGCTTACCAGATACTTCCTTTCTCTACAAAATCTGTACTAACGTACTCTGTGCAAGCAGAACCGAGTTGGGGAGCTGGAAGCGTATGGTTAGTTTTGAGAAGGCATTCATGACGAAGATTCTGAAAATCTAGTTTGTAGAGAGGGGTTGATTGAAAATGCAAAATTGAAGGTTATGTTGAGACAGACCACGTAGGTGCAATTATACATTACGCGCCAATACGTGATTCATTCCCTGTTTGAAGTTAAGGGAGTAAGCTGATTCTAACACGTTTACCATCAAAGTTCACTCATGCAATCCTTCAATGGCATATCTTGCAGACGCCACTTTTCCCGACAAAGTGGTCTCACACGCCATCGTCATATAACACATGGTCGCCATAAAAGGTATGTTGAGTCCGAAGAGTCCGATGTTGGGTTCCAACCTAGGGACCCAAGGCTTGATGCAGACGCAGACGCAGATAACATTTTCAGTTTTGACAACACACAATGTACGGAAGTTTTTTCAAATACTGGAGCCCCTGTCGACGATATAGTACATGTACCATCATTTGAACTGGATAACTGGGACCAACTTGCACCATTTACAACACCCGAACAATGGCAACTTTGTCGTTCCATTGTGGACACCAACATGCGGGAAACGAAACTCAATAACCTCCTTAAATGACGGCTTATTATTCCCGGCACTGATGCCAAGCATGCAGATCAATTATATCAACTCATTGCGGGCATGGAACACATAGATGGGCTTGGATGCAGATGGGATGAGTGTTCAGTCAATGTTGAGGGAAAAGCCACCGTATTCTGGTAGCGGAATCCTATTGCGGCAGTACAATATATTCTTGGCTACCGACCGTCCAAAGAGCATCTCTCTGATACCCCAGTATAGCAAATTGATGCAAGCGGCGAACGTATATATGCCGAGATGTGGACTGCAGACTGGTGGTGGAAAACACAGGCAAGTTTCCCTCTGTTAGAAAGTTCTTTTCAGTCAGAGTGTATGTCAGAGTATTGCAGTGTCAGAGTATCGCGCCATCAGAGTGTGCTGTCAGAGTGTCGTAGTGTCGCGGTGTCAAAGGGTTGAGGTTTCAGAGTATGTTGTCAAAGTGTCACGATATCAGAGTGTCGGGGTGTCAGAGTGTCGCGGTGTCAGAGTTCTGGGGTGTCAGAGAGTTGTCAGAGGGTCAGAGTATCAGAGTATCACGGTGTGCAGAGTGTCACGGTGTCAGAGTGTCGTGGTATCAGAGTGTTGTCAGAGTATCACAGTGTCAGAGTGTCGCGGTGTGTAGAGTATCGCGGTGTCAGAGTGTCGCGGTATCAGAGTGTCGCGGTGTCAGAGTATCGCGGTATCAGAGTGTTACGGTGTCAGAGTGTCTGGGTGTCAGAGTGTTGTCAGAGTGTCATAGTCTCAGAGTGTCGCAGTGTGCAGAGTGTCACAGTGTGCAAAGTGTCGCGGTGTCAGAGTATCGCGGTGTCAGAGTGTCGCGGTATCAGAGTGTCGCGGGGTCAGAGTGTCGCAGTGTCAGAGTGTCACGGTGTCAGAGTGTCACGGTGTCTGAGTGTCGCGGTGTCATATGACTGATACATTTCATGAATCTTTGCCAGATAGATCGACAGTCATTCCAGTCATACTCGGTAGTGACAAAACCATGCTCTCAACATTGAGTGGTGACAAGTCAGCATGGCCTGTTTATCTTAGTATCAGAAACCTTTTCAAGGCAAAACGACGATCTGTTAAGTCGAACGGATTGATACTGATTGGACTTCTGCCGAGATGTCCAAACAGCCCGAAAATCCATACTATTAAGATTGCTTATCAAGAATCTATGGCAACAAAATCCTTCGTCCTTTAGAGGAGCCGGCAAAGAGTGGAATCAAGGTTCTGTCTGCAGATAGTCGCACTCGTCACGTATATCTCCGGATTGCATCACTCCTTGCAGACTATCCAGAACAATGTAATATAGCTGGGGTCAAGTATAGCTGGTGTCCTCGTTGTGAGATAGATCCTGATGACATGTCCGGCTTTAACCGCAGGCCAAGACAACGCTATCCCCAACGATATAAAAATATGTCAGTAGAGGCTGCAAACGATGTGGGGTTGTGGAAGTTTGAAAACTGCCCAAACTTCGCCAATGCCCATGCGGGTTGCAACATAAATACGAGCATGAACGTTGATCGGCTGGATCAGCTCTTGAAGGACGTTTTTAAAGATCACACATGGGAATGGATGGTTGATTTTCTGAAAGATATATATGGCGCAGAAAAGGCATTGGAGCTGATAGATGAACGATTTTTTGCATTGACTCGCTTCCCCGATATTTGCCAGTTTGGCGATAAATTAACTTGAGTCAAACAATGGACCGGTAGCAAATACAAAGATATGTTGAAGGTTTGGCTGGCAGCACTGGCCCCTCTTCTCAAAGGATATCCCAATCATCTCAAATTCCTCAAATCGGTCACTGACTTCATACTGATTGCCAGATACCAGTCTCACACCGAAACCACACTCAAATATCTTCAGGACGCACTTCACAGTATCAGCAGGAACATATACCTCTTTTTACCATACCGCCACAATCAGTTTATAAGCAAAATCCCCAAAATCCATTCCCTATTTCATTACATCGAATGTATCAAGGAGATGGGTTCCGCCGATAACAGTGACACCGAAGTGTCAGAAGCCACCCACAAAAACCTCATCAAAGATAGTTATCATGTATTGAACAAGGTTGACTATATTCCGCAGATGTTGCGATGGGAAACAAGTCTCTTTCATATCAAGTCGAGAGTCAGCATTCTGCAGTACATGATTGAAGCTGCCCCACTCTCAGCCAAGGCAGATACATACAGAAAGTTGCTTATGGGGGACTCTCATTTGTGCGACAAACCAATATCAAGCCTTAACCCCCGCATCAATGGAGTGATGATAAAGCGCAACACAATTGCATCTCTGGCATTTCCCAATGACATCATATTTTGCGGCATTCCGAATGGATCCGGATGCCATCCCAGACCTGCAAGCCTCTGGGTCCCAAGAATCATAGATTTTCCATCAAAAGATTCGCATAGCAAACAGCATCACAGTCACTATACAGCAGCATAACATTCCTAATGCAGTCATAGTTCAAAAAGCAAGATACGTCGAGAAATGGTGCGGACATGGCAATCGATTCGAACATATCTTGATACAAGAGGATCGAGCACCACGAAATAATAGCTGGGTTCGGCAACAAGGATATCGCCCTGCTAAGTTACTGTATGCTTTTCGTTTCAGCAATCGCATTAACACTGGGAAAGCCAACGCAAACGGGAGGGTGGTATGGTGCAGTGTGTATCACGACCTTATATTGGTGGAAGACTTAGAATATCTGTCGTCTGCTGTGCCAAATATCAATCATGGGATGATAATGTGTCGGGATGTTCTACAAAAATCACGACGGATCATAAATGTGTCTTCAGTTGCCATTCCCATGCATCTTGTGCCGAGTGATAGTGATGATAATGAATATTGTATCATCCAGTATACATCTTTGGAGACATACAACATGATATACTAGATGACGTCAGCCCACCGCACCAGCTTATCAGAGTCTGAACCGTTGTCGGAGTTGTTGTCAGAGTCATTGTCAGAGTTGTTATCAGAGTTGTTGTCAGAATTTTTGTCAGAGTTATCAGAGTTGTCAGAGTTGTCAGCAACTGTCGGAGTCGCTGCCATCCACCATATCTGGGCCGGTGTCAGTTGCCACCAAACACCATGTCACAGTGTCATGCTATCGGCCGTGGTTAGATTATCTTGGGAGTCGTTGTAAGAGTTGTTGTATTCTAGAGCTATGTAAATTTAGAGAAATGTAGATTCTGTAACACCATTACAATTTTATATTCGATAAAAGAGTAATTTCAAGAACTAAACGAATTTGAAGGACTTGGACGTGCATTCAAATCTCATAGCGACAAATCATACTCATATATTCCCATATTATCTTGCAAATCGAAAAACCGTACGCGAATATACGGTAGCATCCCGTAAGCCGCGATAAGCTGCGATAAGCTGCGATAACATACCTGTTGTAGTGTGGTAACAGCCAAAACATCCCATAACATAGTGGTAACAGTGATAATAAATCCCAATTACAGTAACGTGGGCACTTTTCCCAACAAAGTGCACTTGGCTTTGTACGTGCACTTGGCCTCATAACTCAACTTTGCTCTCATATTCACTTGACTACCAAGGTGCACTTGGCCGCTGAGGTCTGGTAATCACCCTTCATATATAATGACCTTGCGATGTCTGTTTTGCTTGCTAGCGATTATTTTACCTGCTTATCTATATTATTCTACAATTGGTATCATCTTCTTTATCACTTATTCAGTTGGCAACCATATCTTTACATATCCATCCATACCAAGGCTTACTTCCTTACATATCAGACCTGATCTCTAGATGATCAACATTGTAAGCTACATAGTAGTATGCAGCAGGAGAATAAACTAGGAGTGCTGGAGCAGATAACGAAGGAAAAGGATGTACATGTATTGAGAAGCAATGGTTATAGAGTGTATTGTTCAAATCATGTTCGGATATTGTATTACAGCTTGAAGGAACAACATTAGATATACACTCAGAAATATATATCAAAATTATATTTAGTAAGCAATATGGAATAGAATATATCTGATTGTACAAACGAGAATCTGACTGTATAAGTAAATGAACATTATACAGCAGAGATTTGAGTACCATACACATTATTATATGGTTGAGAGAAATAGTGGGTACAGATTCATGTTGTATTTTACTAGATATTATTCATCACTCATATGTATTGTGTAATATTGTGAGTGTCAGACAGTCTGTATCTGTGAGAGATACATCTCCTATAGAAGCAGGTGCAATGAACAGAGTTGCAAATACAATGTATTCAATATAACCATACCTTCTTATTCTGGACAGAGTATATCAGATATCTCCAGCACCATAGACCTAGATAGGATCTATACTCTTCAAGGTGATTTTTCCATATGAATTCTATTTAGGATGGCATATATTGATATATGAAGAGAAATATATAGTGGATTGGAGATATAATATTTTGAAGAAAGTAGAGTGTCTACAACTGATAATATATGTTACTGCAATTGCGCAGGAAATCATGGTCAAACACAATCGAAATGGCAGAATATGATCAGGTGACATTGATTATAACATCAACAAATATTGACGATATAAAATTTTCACATTTCCACAATAATTGAATAATATAAATACTTGAAGAAGCTATAATATGATGTATTGGAGCGATTCTGTTTTATTATATATGTTAAACTGTTTTAAGGTAAAGATAAGAATATAGACTATGAATATATATAGGTTTTAGAGCTAGTAATTATATTTGATATTAACACCAGAAATATGTCTAATATCATATCAGGCTAGATATCAGATTAAGACCTCTACATCTAAGTACGGATGGGTATGACCTATGCATACTAACTAGAAGTGAGATGCAAATGAAGACAAGGTGACTGAGTTCAGTTCACTGAAGTGTTAGATAGTTTCATCATTGTTCATTGAAATAGTAAAGTAGATATGTTTGAAGATATTTCTTATTGAAAAGCAATTGTGCAACTGTTTTAATATGTATCAGTTGTTCATGATTTGAGTGACTAAGTGTTCAAATACAAAACAATTTTATGTGTATGTGCAGGGATGATATGGGATGGCTGAAGGATCTTAATTCCAAATTCTGTAGTTGTACAGCCAATAAATGAGTTATACTACAACCTGGTGAAGTTAAAAGAGAAAGTAAAATGCTAATTGGAATGAATTATGGTACTAACAATTTGCAACAGTGATATTATGTTTACCTCTGACATTGTGATCAGTATGCATGATGAAAATATTCAAGTAGTAGCCATCATGCAGTCTTCATCCATACATACATCTGTATCAATTTCTGTGTGCATCATTTATACAGGATGGTGATATCAAAAGTTGCTATTGTTGGCCATTGAAATCGAACAGAAGGAGCTGGATGGGAAAAGGTTGGGAGGTTGGACTGTATACATCAAAGGCTAACATTGACATCTGAATGTACATCATGCTTACCTAATTTAAGATAATGCAAAAGTCTATTATTTCATCACCTATAGCTAGTTTCAATCAAATATCAAAATATTGCATCACTATTAATAGGTGTAAGTATTATAGAAAATATTTGAATAGCAGCAGATAAATATTATATGACTAGAATTGTATCATTTACATAAGTATGGAAAATAATGGCAGATATTTCATATTAACCTTAATGGTACTTCAATGCTTATTTGGAGATTGGTTTCTTTACCTAATTCAGCCAAATATTGAGCCCTCTGATTTTTATCTAATTTCTCTCCTTTGTCTATTGATTGTATCAAACAGTCATATATTTCAATAAATCATGATTTATGATGCAATCGGATTGCAAGGTCTGGACTTACCGTAAAGGAAAATATGGCAACCATTATGTCTGAATTATCTCATGCCACTCAACAATGAAAGTAGTCTATAATACCTGAAGGTTAGTATGAATGGAGAATCAACAATTGTATGTCTTACAACTTTTGGAACAGCAGATATGCAATATAAAATATACCAATTTGGAAGCTATTGTCTTCCTTTGTTACACAATAATCAACAAGACAACAACGATATAACCTAGAGTTACAATCTGTACTATCAGCATCAGCACTTATTGTAGTTATGAATGTATAATTTAATTTTATCACAAAGCATACAATTGCTGAATATGAAGATATGGAATCAGGTATGACTGAATCATCATTCTGAACTGGAATATATGGGTAGTCTCCTGAGCTGAAAGTGAGTATCAACATAGCATAAATGCTGTGTTAAATGGTATAGTTCTGGCTGGCTACAATCAAATACCCACTCTCTATGTTTTTATTTAATTGTCCTTCTGAATCAATGTATCATCTCCAACAGGCTTATCTTCAATATATAATAACTTATCTATCAATAATATCGCAATGAATATGATTTCTGTATAAAAAGAAATGACAGCCTATATGACTGATTTAGCTGCTTGCAATTGAACATACAAGAAGTATCAAGACCTGGAAGTATGCATCAATAGAATATTAATATATTTCTGGAGACAGCAGACTTGGCTGACTTCAGTCAAATAATTAGTCCTAGAGTTCATACATAACTGCCATCCTTGATGGGTTGGTCATCTGCAACAGAGGTACCTTTTGTAATTTATAATATACTGTTTGATCATATTACAAAACATTGAATTGCAATATATGCCAATATGTTAACCTATCTTGACTGAATCCACTCTGATGGTGAAAGATACAGCTAGTCTACAATATTTTCAAGTTTTAAGCAGCATAGTATGAATATGTTTATAAGGGGCAGTTAACAGTACAGCAGTCTGATAGAATGAATATTATGTACAAACTACATATCAATTGACTTTATCATTGAAATTACTTTTTATATATTCTGCAACTTCTGAATATTATATCTGTTACTTAATTGTTTTGTTTTTATACATAGTTTCTGGTGGAAATTATTTCAGTGTTGATGTTCTGTAGATCTATATATTCTCAATCGACAGCTGTTGTATTCGAAGTATTAACAACCAGCTTTTCATATCTCTCTCCAAATAATCTTTCAATCACTGATTCCCACACTTTTGGCAGAGTATTGCTTGAACTCATACTTTCATCTCAAAAGGAATCCATAGTTGTACAAGATTTGATTGATAGAATATTGGGAACCACTTTCAATATGTAGTGAAATGTCCTAAAACTGGAAATAAAACATTTAATTATCTTCACATATTCCTGGTATGCTCCCGACTAGTGTGACTTGAGGTATTGTACAACTTCATCGAATGGCAGGCCGATTATCACATGTATTGTTTACTTTGAAGGTTTCACCTATCTATCTGGAAATGGGAATAGTAGCATTGAGAACTACCTAATAATAAAGGTATATAAAGCAGAATGAGATAGATTACCTGCAAATAGAAGTTATATTTAAATTGATACAGCTGGTAATGATCAAGCTCTAGTAGTACTTATAAAGACAGGAAGTTAAGGAATTATGTTGGCTGGTTCATTGTATGGAGAACTAGCTCTGTAAATACAAAGCCATCAAATCATGAATTGCCACAGATGGAATATATCATCATGCCAACAATAATCATTTAACTACTGCAGTTTACCAAGAAACCTGGAATCACTATTGGATGGTGGGATGTATTTTGATACCTTCTTCATATAATATCATCTTGACCTGATGTTACAGCAGAAATTCAAATCTTTATCAAGTGATCTTGTACTTTTCTCTACCAGTACTCCTAGCAATATCTGATGAACAGAATACTTTCTGACAATATGTGCAATCAACAAATTGTTGCCAACAAAAACAAGTCAGTATAGTACGAGATTAGTGTTGTCAATGAACCATCAGCAGTTCATACAAATTGACCAACAGATTTGTTTCAAGCAAACCGAATTCTTGCCAAGCCATTCTCTACAGACAATACTATTTCAGCCCACATCATTTATTGTGGTTGTGGTATTCAGTTGGAGGTTAAAATCAAACACTGAAGTCCATCAAGAATCTATCAATACCCTCAGACATATTAGTCACGTTCTGATGTGAGTTGTATACCTGGAGCACCTGGAATATCAGTAGGCTGAGTAATAAGTAGGCCCACGATCATAGAATGTGATGCACTGTAAAAATAACTCTTGGTACTAGGTATTTACCCAGACGTATACCACTCTGGACATCGTCTTGGGATTCTTAATATACTTTGTTTTTCATATGGCTGTACCAATTGCATGGTTATCAGAAAGCCATGAGTCACCCTGACTCAATCACGTCTAGCCAGCTGAGAGCCAGCTCAGCTCGATCATCTGGAGCCAGAGGTGAATCAGCCCTGCACGACAGCATCCAACCAGACCAGATCCAGTACAGCTCGATTATCTCTCGCCAGCGGTGAGCCAGCCCTGCTACATGATATCCAGCCTGCCGACATCCAGTCCTGCTCGATAATCTCCTGCCAGTGGTAAGCTATCACTGATAGATTGTATCCAGCAAGCCAAGAGCCATTGAAAGTCCGATCACATCCAGGTATTCAAGACACAGTGTAATTGTTATACCAGATACACTTGGCTTGTAAGCACGCCTGGCCTTGTATATACCCTTGGCCTTTTGAGTGCACTTGACCCACAGGTACACTTGGCCTCGTAAGTGTACTTTGCCGCCGAGGCCAGATAACCACCCTTCATTTATAATCTGACCCTATTTTTCACCCCCTTGATATCAACCATATTTGAACTCTAAGTTGTAAGTTGTAAGTTCCAACTTCAACTTTATGATACTTCTCTCTCTCTCTCACACAGTCACTCTCTTTATTTGCAATACTAACAGATGTTCAAAGAATTTCAATTGAGATAACCAGCCAGTCCTTGTCGAATGTCTCCAGCCAGCCTGGGTCTATTGTACCCAGACAGCCGAAAGTCGGCCAGGTTCGATCGCATCCTGCCAGCCGATAGCGAGCATGACAAGATCGCGTCCAGCCAATCATGAGCCAGTACAGCTCGATCGCATCTAGTCAGATGACAGCCAGCCCAGTTCAACCTCAATATAAACCTCCAAGTACACCTGATCGAAATGCTAATGCTTCCATCCAGATCTGCTTGTCGCATACAGCCAGTGAGAACCAGCAAGTACCAATCATGACTAGCCAGCCGAGAGCCAGCATGGCTTGATTCTGACAGGCAAACCGTGAGCCAGTCCAGCTCAATCATCTCCTGCCAGTTGATTCACACTTGTCCAACCATTCCCAGTCAGCCTGTATCGATCATATCCACCTGTATACTAGATCTACGTGCTGTTCCAATTGCTGCTCCAAGTTCATCCAAGTTGTACCATGAAGGTTTGTATATAGTTAGCAATATATGAGTGAATCAAGTGTGTTACTTTAAGTAATCCATTCATTGCCATAGTAAATCAGAACTGTGATCGGAAATCAAAGCTGTGACCGTACAGTGTGCTGCATCTTTAAATACATTCTCCATCTGTAAGTTTGCCTGCAAGCAAACACTGCATCTCTAAGTAGATCTGGATATCTGTACTGCATTTGAAGTGTTGGAATATATTGTGGTGAGAGATGTTTGATCTGAAGTATCCGATACGTCCTAGATATATCAGTGTCCAGCACATGACTTGTTTTATTCAACGTTACTCCATTTGGACCTCAGATAGAATCCGAATCGAAACCCTCCTCAGGTCGAGCTGCCACCAACCGATCCACTTTGTTGTCAATACTATAGGAGATAGATGGATTTAAATGAATAGATTCATAATAGTATCTGTCATTGGCTATTGTATAGATCATTGTCTGAGTGTTTGCAAGGTGCGACTAGTATTTAATGAGGTCTATAGCTATACAAAGTTCTATTTGCTACCACTGATGAACAACTACAGATTAAACACAAAGAAATAGTAATTTGACTGATAAAATATTAGAAGAAGATTCTCAATCATTTCAATCTATTAGACATATGATTCTGTGCAATAATTACAGATACTTCTGTATTGAATTATTTAATAACTTAGGGGCTATATTTAATACTTCAGACTTCAGAAATAGAGCAGTCTTAATTTCAAAACTACATAGCCTATATGAAACTGGCAATTCAGCATTGTCTGAAAGCTGTTATGAGTAGTCTGGGTGTTAAAGGTCATACAGAGATATTGAAAGCCAATCAGCCTGATGAGCAATTTGGTAACATGAGTATATATATGCAACTGTCAGTCAGAGAGTACAAAATATACACACTGATATAATTTCAAACACAGCTACCATGAAGTCCTATTTCGCAAAGATTATTGAACTAGTACATACTGTATGAAATCATAATCTCTTAATACTTACTACTGATATAGTCTTATATGCTTGCCATCTAGATTACATTGAGTCCAGGACATTAAAATATGGGCGGGCCCTGTGGTGCAGTTGGTATTGCCCCTAACAGTATAGGTGGAATACTGCTAACCACAATACCCTAGGTTCAAGCTCTAGTACCTCCCCCCCGGTGTGTAAACCACTCTCTCAACACACCCTCTGTTCGTTCTACACTGTGGTGATTTGTCTAATGACCGGATGCAAGGAAGAGCTAGGATCAGTTGGTTGGGATATTCCACTGTGATAACATCATATGAAACCGTGCATAGTGGAGTGTGGATAGGTGGTGTGATGGAAGGGGTCATTGGTAGAAAAGAGTTCGAGGGTGTGATAGAAAGTTGGGAATGCGTATGTAGGAGACAGGGAGAGTACAGATTTATGTTGAGAGGCTGGAGGGGACACCCAATAGTTAATTAGAGAAGTATCGGGGAAAAGGATAAACCTTGTCATGGCTACTAGTTTAGCCGAATTCAATATGATTCAAATTAAAAAATATGGACATTGAAATAAGTTTCTCAACAGCCAGAAATATACAATTATAAGTATTTTACTACTTACAATAGATATTAATACTCAGAACAATTCAACCCTGAAATTACTGGTGAGTGCATACAGACTGTGAAACCATACATGTGAGTGACTCAAAAATTAAAATTATAGTTATTCCTGTTTATTGTGTATAATACAGGATGAGTTGATTATCTTCAATATTATTATAGAACTGCTGAGTCCATTCCACTACTATATCCTTTGAATGTTTAAAATATGATAAAGGATTACTTTTTACTATATAATTACCATCATGTATTAAAACATATTCGATTCTTTTGATAGTGTTATATGGCATTTAGCAGGAATGATATCTCAATGCAAAGTAGATATATATATCGCGTTGATGTTATTATACCAACAGCTGACCAAATACTAGATCAATATTATACTGGAAGAAGATAAACTGCTCATTTCTGCACAAATCCTCAATTCTTTCCAGGAGTTATAATAATTCTGAAAGTGGAATAAAGTCATAGATGTTAATTCTGATGATTAGGTTTCCTTGACTATATAGTACCAGAATTAATTCCTAGAGTATGTGGAGTACTGATCTTCTGCTACAAGAGTCACAGTGGCTAATGTAAAGATTTAAAAGGCAATTACCGACCCTTGTTTCTCTTCCACCACAATGTCTGAACCAAATCAATATGCATTCAATCTATATGCTATTTCCAGTGATGATATAGAGTATTGAACGCATGCAATCTGAAAACATTAACTTATAGATATAGAGGTCAAGTAGTGCGATTATTTACAGCCACAATACCATATTTGAACTCACCTCTTCAGGCATTTAATATTTGGAAACAAATTAATCCTAATCTTAATAATAATACTCCCCATGCAATAGAAATTAACAGTGTATTCTGCATATCTGAAATGACTGATTTGTGATGGCAACACGATATAATGAATACAAAGTACGTTGAACTCACAAATATAGTATGAGATACCTTTGTAATTATCTCCCATGGTATTAGAATATAGGTCAGCTTTTCCCTGATTAAAGATGTCATTGGGTAATGGCAGATACAAATTTCAGGTGAAATACTTTGCCAAACAGTAGTCATGTGACAGTTTACACGATCTAATGAAAGGTTCCTGGCCATCAATGTATCTGAAATAAATCCAATGACACTTCGTATTGATTCTCAAATCCGTTAAGATACCAAGGAGAGTCTGCTGCTCAGGACAGCTAAGATTCATAACTTATTGAAGATTTGGCAGAGCAATGAAATTCTTTGGGCAACCTAGATGGTATTATATGTCCAAATCATACACATGACAGCCATGGATTATCTTTGAGATATCGAAGAGACACTCAAAGTATGCTACTAAGTATTTGCTCTGTAGCGTCCACATGGAGTGAATAATGACCACTTTAAATATCATTATCACATAATAGCCTTTTTGGTGACAAAGATAGAGTAATTAATTCTTTTCAGATATATTGAATCAAATAGCTTGAAGGTGAATAAGATGATATCAATGTTGCTGAAATTAATTCCAGTACCGACAATTGACTACTCTGGAAGAATAATTTGGGCACTCTAAATAATAACAATAATGATGGTGAGACTGATAAAAAGAGTGATTCTGATTCATCTGAGGATTCTCATGTTATTTATTTGACAGAATATCAGAAAGTATGTGCTGCCCTGATTATATCAGGCTTCATCAACTGGTATAAATTTTTAAGCAAACTCCACATATACTATTCAAGGAGTCTATTCTGTCAAATATTATTGAACCATAAACAGGCAAAGGAAATAAATAATGATTGAGTAGTAATCAATATTGCTATATTTCTTTTGGTTTTCTTTGAGATCTTTCTTTTAGTTTTCAGTTTCCCATAATACTATATACTATTTGTTTTGATCATACTCTTGATAGTTAGAGTTGACTATTTTTCATTTTATACATATGTAGAAAAAAGTAGATTGATACACTCTATCTGACTCAGAACATAATATTGCACAGATTAATTGAGTGTACTCTTGTTAATATTTTATATATTGTTTTGATATTAAACAGAGTGATGAAAATAATGATATGTCTATCGAAAATAATACAATAGTAATTATTCATGGCTTATCAGAAATGATAAAGGTTGATGTACTACTTTAGTGTAAGTATTATTAGAACCTCAATGATTAATAATACCAACAAACAACTCCAGTTTGTAGAGTGACTTGATGAATTGGTATATTAAGAGTTTGATAACTTTTATAATGAAACAGTACTATACTGCGATATTGTAGAACAAATATTTCAATTAGTTGCTCTTATATTCCATCTGATTGAAGATATATTGTTGACAGTCAATTCTATTGATATGGTTATCTTACAAAGTTACATGCAGGATTTCAATAGTAATAAGCAGTATATTATATATCCATTTTACAACCAATATAATAATGTTTAAATTTTGGACAGTTTCAGAAATTTGGATTAAAGTAGTTACTGTTGGCGATGAACCAGATCGATTCGAGATGTCTCGAATCAAGCAGGTATTAATTTCCGATTCGATCTGTAATTTGTCGAATATAGTCTGTTTGTTACAAAACGACAAGCAAACTATCAATATTCGAACAATAATAAGTAAGCAAGTCCTTGTGCTATTTTCTCAATTGTTAGCGCGTTCAGAAGCACTCGATATCGGCTACACATTGCATCAACAATCTCGAAATTCAGATAAGAATTCGCTTACTTATATTTCTTTGCAATTATAGGCCGAAATGGTCGGGTTTGAGGTGAATGGTTTTGCAAGGATCCGCTTCGCACGAACTGAACCAGTTTGTAAATGGTACATACTTCTGACAGTTCATTTTCAATACTAAATGTGGTCTGTTAAATTTCATTTGATCAGTACCATCTAGACTGCAATTCTTGAAACAATCAGGTTCCAAATCCAAATCTAAACTGGAGACTCTAAGTTAATGCAAGTACTAATAGTCATTCTCCATACAACAGAGGAAATTTGCCAATGGCTCCATCTATAGTATGATTACTTGTGATTCACAAATGGTACAGCAAAATATTAAAAACCTTGTCCTTTGATAAAAGAACTGCAATCTTAAACTAAAGAATCTACATTTATTACAAAGCATTTTATAAAGTCTGATCAGAAAGTTATATAAAAGTACAGGGTTTGCAATAAAAGACAGTATATTTCATTCAGTTTTGACTATATCAATTCATAGTAATCCCCTTTAAACAATATAACCTATTAGTTGCCTGTCCATACATAGTGACTGAAATACTATCATAGTGAATTGAAAATGTCGAAGAATATAGAGTAGTTGTCTCCATTGATAATGCATAAGTATTTACTACCAGAATGCAATAAGCCCATTATCAACATATTGCATAAGTTCTTCAATTATCAATTCGAGCATTAATATCAACTGAACTCATCAAATTGATCTTTTGAGATTAAGAAGTTGAATTCCTAGAATACTGAATCGGTGATTATAAAATATGCATTTACCAAAAATGATTCAAATCATGTTGAATTGGATAGCTCTAGAAATCTATATACAAGGAATCAGCTTCATGAGATATACCATGTTTTTTAGACAGTTTATTTTTGACTGTTCAGCCATTGTTAAACCTATCACTGATACTTTAGGTAGGCAAGTAGTAGACTTCAGCTGCAGTCCACTACAGAAAGCAACATTTGAAAAGCAATTAAAATACTGTTTTTCCTTAACAGCGTATATATATTCAGATATTTAGAATCTAATGGACAGTAAATAATTGAATCCAATTAATTATTCTTTCAATATTCTGCCATACTATCTAATTAATATTAAGATGGAAGACTTTACTCTATCACCTGTATTATAAGGAAGATGAGAACTTTAGAAGTAAAGTATAAAGTATATGATAATAAAACACTAGCTTTGGTAAGAGTATTGAACAAATGGAAATACTACTGGGAAGGGATGGAATATCAGAGAATAATATATTCTCCACTACATTGTGATCACTATAATTCTTCTTTGAATACAAGCAAATTGGTTTGAACATATTGATCAATACTTCTTTTGTAAGTATACTGACAGGATGGTTCAAATATAACTGCAGATATCCTTTCTAGGTGATAGGAGTTCACTATTAGGAAGGAAGGTAAGAAACTGATCAAGAAACAACTACTACTTCTCATAAGATAAAGGAAAGTATAGTACAATATCTGTACAAAATGCATTAATGTTGAAAAGATAACTCAAGATAATGAAGATCTGGAATCAACCTGATTAACAGAATCGTCAGTAAATATATTGCCATCAGAAGTCAGTATTCCTTTTGAATAAGTTGAAAAAGCAGATGAAAAATCCAAAGTATTGCAAAAGAGCAATTAACAGAAGGATTATTAGACAGTAGATATTAATTTTGAACTATACAATCTGAACTTCAATATTTGGAAGGACTTATTCATGATATCCAAAGAAGTCTGTTCAACAGTATTATGTCTAACACATGACTTACACTCTGCTGAAAAATTCAGATGTGTCAAGATTATATACATTGTTAGCTGAAACATTTACTGGCCCAAGATAGATTAACATATCCGAAAATACTTACAGAAGTATAACCTATATCATAGTACAATTGCTTGCTGACAAGCTCATAATGATATATTATATTGATTTGAATTGCTATCATTTCGATGGAGTTCAATCAGTATACAATGAATTACAGAATTATTTGAAAAAGAAGTGATTATAAGATTCAGATTACTGCATTAGCAGGTAATCAGTAGAGTAGAATAGTTGACTTTATATAATTACCGAACTATTATTCAATTAGTGTACTGATAGACATTGTCCAACAGCTTATTGCTTTCCAGATTACTTGAAATTTCTTTTAGTAATTATATTGGTATCTTTATATTACACTTCAGTCAAAACATAATATCTGTTCTTGAAATTCAGAGACACTTATGTTCAGCTAATCTCATTCAAATCACAGGGCAAGCTGGACAAGTCTACTAATGCAGTCAATACTACCTGCAATTATTTATCAATTACAAAACATTAGATACAATTGATCTGCTACCTTGAATTGAATATACATATAATTACTAAGCACATCTATCTACTGGGAGTTTTCGATTCAATACCAATTGTAAATACAATTCAGAAATCAATTAGGTAACAGGGAATTTATTACTCAATATAGAGCCTATATTGTATATACTGTGGGTGAAAGATATATACACTGAGTTGAAGGAAAGATTACTCAAGATTCACAATATGATATCTAATTATTCCAATAAGTAAAGTCAATATAGATGATAGTAAATACAGTACATCTGCATGAAATAACAATATCAAAAGCCTGACAATAGATTATACATACTATTCATTATTCCAGTAAACAATATCCCACATGCTACAAAGCAGTTAGCAGAACAATAACATATCAATGTTCATGTTCATTTTATCTTTTTCAGATCTGATAAGAGATCATCATGCACAAGATTCTCTGAAGTCAAAATTGAAACATATCATGAAGGATGAATATGCTAGGTAATTGTTGCAGCAGGATGAGAAGAAAATAATGTCAAATATAAAGTTTTCCATATCAAGTCGGAAGAATATCAAAATGTACATAATATATGAAAAGTATTGATTTGTCTTTATAAAGTATCATCTGATCTGATGAGACCAATTGACAAATACAATCCTTATTGGATAATATATGAACAATTGGAACAAGTTTATGAAGGTGATAAAGAAACCACTAAATACCTTTGATGATAGTGTGGTTACTTTGTGGCTTTTAATATTGCTTTGTTGTATTATCGTTCGGTATTTGTTCTTGATATATTTGCAGTTTGTTAAGATACAGATATTGGGATGGAGGATAATATTTGAACTTCTCCTTGAATACTGGTTAATAAGAGTATATCACATATAAGTGGACCTATATAGCTATCAATAGTATACCTCATCAAGTTTTAATCTACACTGCAGAATTAGCAACCTGTATACCTTGCAACTTGAATAATGAACATATGATATTTAACAAGATCGGAGTCAATATCTATAAATAAACTTTGCTAAATATCCATTTGTAATTGAATATACTGAGACCTCCTTCAAGTAGAATAATTGTACTTTTCTAATCACAATCAGATTATTGGTCACACCTGATTGGTTTCAGTCTAACAACTATTAGTAGTAATTGAGTGTTCAGGTAAAATATTCTACTGAAACCTCAGCTACCATGAATGGTCGACAGCCTTATAAATAACTCATAATATATAAGGTACAATGTAATAACTTGTCATCACCTGATTTAGATCTTTTAAAAGAAAGAATAATCAGTCAGTAAATAGGACTGTCCAGATATACAGGAAGAAATAATGATATGATATGAGTTCAGGGATAGTTTATAACACCAAGATCAGAAATTTGTGAAGGTATTTTAAAATGGTATGTGGTTTCCACTACAATGGTACTGGGTAATTGATCATGTTTGGATTATAAGCGAGTCAGTATTACTCTTAGCATATAAATATATAGAAGTATTGACAGGTTTCCCTGGTACTAATAACATCTTTGCTATTTGGTGTTTATATCATGGTTGTATGTAAACTGTCTGTGTATGAATAATACTAACCGAATTTAAGATAAGGCAGATATTCACATGTATATCTCACAGAATAATGTCTGCAATAATTCATAGGTATGAAGCAAAGTATGATCACTAAATTGCTGAAATTCATGAGTCATAGAAGCTGGTACTTCAAGAATAGTTAGGGCTATATTGCTTTATAAAAGATATTGATTTCTTCTAGAGATTGCAAAGAATAAAACAAGAAACAGTAGATAAGAAACAACCTAAAATATTTTTCAGTATATTTACTATGATAGACAACCCTATGACATATTATCTGAATTTATTACAATTGCTACTGATTCTTTCATCTCCAACTCTCACCTTATGATCAGTCAGTAATTGACGTATAATACTCACAATACGTTAATACGTATAGTCAACTGATCCAGTGGAAGCAATGTTCACTTTTAGTACTCTCTGTAATATTCTTCTGCTGAAATTCTTTTGCCTGACCTGAACTGTAGAAACTTATTTTTGGTAATATAGAAACAATATCACCTGTATATTCCCTCTATTCTTCCTTGCCCTGTCTTCTGAAATACAGTGTTATTTGCCCATATCAAGATATACTGATTGCAAGAGTCTTATAGTACTAGATCTATCAAACAATGTATACTGTTTGGAAAACTTATCTATGCTGAACAATAGGATTTCAATTGCAGCAGGATCTCATCTCACTCTAGATCAAGATGACTTCTTTTGCTTGCTTGTCAATTCAGTTCCAATATTGTCAGGTTATACTCTAAATGTACTCTACTATACGAAGAATATTTGATATATATAAATAATATGCAGAGTCATAATGACTGAATAATATATAGAAATGAAATACAGGAAATTCAGTAGACCATCACATGTTCAACAATCATTGTGTTATGAGTTCTATCCTAATATCTATTGATGGAACCATGTCTTCTGTCTAGTCAACAAATGCAAGTTATTGGTTGAACTGTAGAGGTAGTAGACTACTCGTGGCCTGTTCTATCAGAGACTCAGATTGTAGATGTTCAGCAGATCTTTACTAAGACTGGATACATATGATATGGTATGCAGATATATCTGACCTTGTTTATACATATTCTTGATATGCTAGTATAGTCGATAGAATGGTATTAATTTAAAATCCTTCATATGTTCCCAATCTTATCAAATTGGTATCAGTGATGGAAGTGTTTATAGTTTTTTGAAAGAAAAGCCTTTACACTGGAATAGTTGTCAACACTGTAGATGACTTGCTTTACCTTATAATATCACCATGAGAATAATAATCGTATTGTCCAGAGTCCAGTGTATTCTATATCTATAGTATTGCCAATGAACTGCCAGAGATGTGTACCATTGACGAACTGGTTCGGTTCAAGTGAAGCAGATCCTTGTCAAGATATTACCCTCAAACCTCACCATTTCTGCCTACAAGTGCGAAAACATATAAGTACGCTAGTTCTTGTCCGATTGGCTTGATGTTTAGTGTATCGAGTAGCTAACCTCTCCTGCTACAAGATGCACTAAATATAGAGCCGATTGGACAAGACCTCGCTTACCTATTGTTGTTTGAAGAGAGATGGTTTGCGAACCCGTTCTTGACAAACTTCGGAACTTCGTCCAAACTTCAGATCGAATCCATTTAGAACCCAATCTTGGTTCGATCTGCGAAGAACTGATCTGCTTTGTTGCTGACACTATATATATAATCAGCCTGGAGAATTGATCACTCAATCAACTGGTAAAGGAGATTGAATAAAAGAGTCTGCATTCAGGAATAGTATATACCTCTGTCAAATTCCAGTGGAAATAACCAACTTATTGCAGACCAGTATTATGAGCCCTTCATATAACCATCGAGTATAAAACTTGTTTGTAGAATGTTTATGACTACCTTTCAGAGTACACAAGACTCTAGATTGAGATTTCTCTTCGGTGTTACTTAATACTTGCATCCCAAATAAAAAATCTTAGGGGTGTAAAGACTTTCCAGACACTACTGTACCTGGTAAGTTTAATTATAAATCCAAGTACCCCTTTTTGAAATAGATTCTTTCCAGAGGTTATACAACAATTATTGTAGTTCCCTCTGGCCATGAGAGAAGTAGGACTCGATCCAAGCTTTTCTATTATTGGAGTAGTAGGGATGAGAATGGCTGTAAACTATTATTAAGCATATCATGTGATACACATTTGAAAATTTGAAAATTGTAGGAACAGCATGAAAAACAAGTGAAGTGCATATGAAGTAGATTTCGAGTTTTCAACTACTATATGTACTGCAATCTACTGTACATAGACGTTATTGACTTAATGTCAAACTTGGTTCTATCTTACTCCAGTATTTGTACGATATGGATTGGATGAGATATTAATGGTCAACATTAGACCCCCAAGGTAACACATATAGAATGCTATTTCATTGCAAATAATATATATTCCATCAATAAACTCTCTGTGAGGTTCCATGAATATGCAGTATTTGTGAAGAGTCTTTCTTAGGGTCTGACTACCACCAGATAGATATACCAATTGCAAGGTCACCATGATATTTGTCGTATCAGAAACAGATATCCAAACTGATACCTATCGAAAGATTGTGGGTAATAGAAAAAATGTTAGAAGCTTTTAAATCTGATTCAATTCCTGATATACGTGTTAGGGAACTGGAAATTGGTGTTCTTGAATCAGTTGGAGTTGGAAAGAGTACTTCTGGATTCTTCTCCTTTATCACATGTGTTAAATTACTGACAGCAATTATATAGTATCACAAATTTGCACTTGATGACTTACTACTGCAAGATAGTTTGGTTGGAATTATAAGTTAATTATTTTAGGGAATATGGTATACAGAAATAGAAAAAGTAACAATGTTATAGGTACTTAAGCATGGACTTGTCAATTGATTCACCTCTCAGGATTATATATCATCAGGTACCCTCGAAGTATGGTTATCTATGATCAATCGATGATAGCTAATTCGGGATGGGACAAGTACCATTTCTGTATATCATTGAATATCCATAAGATATAACCCGATCTGATTATCACAATTTATGAAAGTAGATGACATGTTATGTAGTCAAATACACCACTGATAAGAAATGGAGAATGGTTACTGGATCGAAATTCTGCAAACTTATGCCACGGAAAATAGGAAGAGAGCTGAAAGGCTGAATATTCGAAAGCACCTGCTTTTGCATCATCACTGACGAAGCTTTTGATGTCTCTCATAATTGAAAGGATATCATTCGCCTGGAGACTAATAAATCGAATAGATACGATAGGTTGGGACAACAGAGGTTGCAAGAACTGATATCAGTAGAGACTCTATTCACCTGTATAGGAGATCTGAGCAGAATAATACTGAAGCTCCAGCATAGCGGTGAATAGTAGGAATGCCATTGGTGTGAATGGTGATTATGTCAAGAAGCTCATGAGAAAAGTGTAGATAGAAGTAAATTGTTAGAGCGAGAGGATAGAGGTAAAAAGATCTTGGAAATCTCTGAGAATAGAAAGGTGAGCTTCGTGACAAGGAGAACAAGCCTTAATAATATATCGATTGGAAAGCCAAATATCGTTCACTTGAATCTTTATCATTAGTGGCTTTCACATCCTGGATGAATCTTCATAACATCCATCGCATATAAATCCTGAAAGCTGTAAGAATACTACTTATACTGGTAAACCTGAGATGATGCTCCTGGTATTACATCAATTGTAGGATGGAACTATTTCAGAACCATAATATTGTGAATGATATAGACCATGAGTAGAGAGAAATGATTCTGATCTCCACAGACATTGTTCAGACTATTATGCATATCAATATGGGCAGAAACGACTTGTTATTTATTTATTTATTTTATTTATTCATCATACAGCATGCAGCCCGCAGGCTATGGCCGGTAAAGTACAAACAAATAACCATGAACAAGCATAACAAATGAAACTGAACAAAGGAAAAACGAAAAATCCCTGGCTAGGTAGCACCGCTCCGCAGTCTCCTGTCACCCCTGCTCTAGTTACAAAGAAATATTCAAAAACAATCATAGTGGTCTGTAACACACTTAGTACAATAGTGAGAAATTTGTCAGTTTTGTTCGGCCTGGTCCTGCATATGATGCGGGCTCTCCCCCTGGAGTTTACCCTCCTCCACCCTTCCCCTTTCTTCTGCGCTCATTCTATCCCACCACCCCTTCCCCTTCCGATTCTTCCTCCTGCCTCTCATTATTCTCTCCACTCTCGCTCTGATATTCCTCTACATCATTGTTGACAGTTCCCTGACCCACAATCCGATTGTTACCCTGCCAAAGGTATTCATCATCCCGGAATTGGCCCAAGTACCACCTTCGTATTGCTATATGTGTGTCGTGCAGAAAATGTTTCAAAGGTTGCATTGCTTTGTCGGTTTCAAGAAGATACTTCCATAGATATTGAGGGGGAATCACTCCAATTTCTTTCCGCAATCTTTGTCTTTCACGTTGATATAAGGAGCATCTCAAAAGAAGATGTTCTTGTGACTGGGGACCTCCATAGCGACATGGACAGTGCGGAGAGTCAACAGAGTTTGTTGGTATTTTGAATAGGTAACTGCGGAAGTAACCATGACCTGTTCGTAATTGTGTAACCGTTGAGGTAAACTGGCGGTTACCACTGGTGAAGATCTGGTCTGATTTGGTACGGAAAGTTCCAACGTAGTTTTTTCCCTTTGCTGGGTGTCGCATCCACCACTCACCCCATTCCTGCATTTTGGCTGCTTGGATTACACTCTTAAGGTAGGATAAGCAGGTATGATAGTAGGTAGGTGGTTTTTCGAGAGTGGCCTGTTTTGCCAACTTGTCGGCAAGTTTGTTTCCAGGTACGTCTGTATGGCCAGGAACCCATTGTACTGTAATCGTAGTCTTGAGTGCATGGAGATTGTTGGAGATATTGGAGAGTGCCAGGGAAGAGGACTGTCCAGGGCCAGGTTTGAAAGTATTGAGACGTTGTATGGCAGCTTGATTGTCTGTGAAGATCCATATGTATCTTTTGGTGAGGTTATTACGTTGACATATCTGAAAGCATGTTTGTGCAGCTTTAAGAATTCCAAGTAATTCGACATCATAAACTGTTATTGATTGCCCATTGGGTAGGTCCCTTCCATGACTGCTTTTCCTGTCGTTTCCACAACAGTTCCTGCCCCTATGTTTTCCTTCAACATTGATCCATCCGTATAACAAACAATATTGCAGTTGTCCTTTTTCAACATTGCGTACTACGTTTCATGGGCTTTGGCTTCCTTTTCTTTTGGAAGGGGACTAATGTGTGTTTTGACTCTGCTTTTGATCCATGGTGGGCAGGCGGTGGTAGAATAGATTTCGATCACCGAGCTGTTTGAAATCCATGGAAACGACTTGTCATATACAGATATTGAAAAATCCGATATTCAGAATGGCAGATCACAAATGGAGGCATCAAAGGTACTACACAATAAACATCCTATTAGTATTATATACATTCAAATTCTATCATATGTGGGCAAGAAGAGCTGCAATATAATGCAAGGCGCACTCAGTGTATTTCTATATACGGCAAATACATAGAATTTGACCTTTGAAACCTTATATCTACATGGTTTCTCAGTGAGATATGATGCAGTACTGAAGACAATAAGGTGGCTCTATTTGATAACTTACAAGGGAATTAGGTTCACTGCAACTAGGTTAATGTAAAATATTTGCAAGAATCTCTATTGAAGAGAGTTTAATCCGGGAGATACTTGATTTCATAATATAATATAAATTTCTATCACAATATAGCTGTGTAAGATTTGGACAATTGCAGCTATAAGGTAAACTGTATAGCAGGCTATGTTCTTTTTATTGGAAACAATTCTCCCCTGCCATCAATATCTGTAAACTATTAGATAGTAATTGATACAAGAGTTAAAGATATATTACAGAAAAAGAATAACAATCATATTTGCAGAGTGCCATAGAATATAATATAGATAATGCTCCGAATAACTACTTTTGAGGATCAATAAATTTCAAACAAGATCCTCAACAATCCAAGTATCACATCACTGCATCACCATTAACACATGTGGGGACAAATCAAGACTGTACCAGTTACATAATATTTCCTACTATTGATGAGAATGAATTGTCAATGAATTGTACAATTGTGATTCTGAAACAGAGTATGGATATATTTGGATTATACTGAAAAGATGTCATGGATTCTGTGTTAAGAAATGGTGGCGACTTTCTCACGGTACACAATGTCAAAATGTATATCTACCGTGAACTGGAGCATCGGCAGAGTATTCGTAACTTGATTATTATCGAACCTATTCCATGTCTATTCTACCTACTGATGAATACACTTAATATGATACTGTACGTTGTTGATGGTGTGTGTTGAGATCCCACATCTTTGAGGGAATGTTCATTTGTCTTACACTGTGAAATACTTGAAAATAATGTGAAAGGCTTTAATCGAATGAATTAGTTTTCAATCATATTCTGGATACAAATATTATGGCAAATCGTATGAAAGAGATCTTGGCTATGGCCCTGATTGATATGCATCAATGGTTGTATCATAACTATTGCCAAGATAATAAACAAATACGGTAATGCATACATCATACAAATGAGATGTACTCCTGTGATTGATTCAGTGGAAATTGAAATTCAAAAATAAAAGGAAACAGGTATTACATGAATGAGCAGGACCGAAGGCAGCACGTATAGTATAATGACAGGCAATGTATTGAAATCCCGAGATACTGTCATCATTTGATAAGAATAAAGAAGTGAGCATGATCTTGAAAGAATTGTGTGGAGGAATATGAGATGTTGTGTGGCAGAATGCTTTATTAGTGTAGTCTCAGATCTTATATACAGAGACTTATGCAAAGTTGTAAGTATGTGCATTTTTGTATGGATAGATAGGTGTAGATACGGTTGCAAATGGAGTAAGTGATAATGATATCAATTATAAGGTCAGCTAGGTAAGAAAATGGCTAGCATAGCAAAAGTACTTCGCGAGGTGACTATATATGCAGGGTACTTAGCCGATCTCGGCTGCCAAATGCACTTGTGTTCCTCGTACAGTTTATCTTCTTCTTTATCCAGAGACCTGCTGGGCTGTAGCATATATTTATACATATAGGGAAAGGCAGGATATGGTATATACGTCTTCGTACGTCTACATCAGTGCTATGACTGATTGGTGCCATCATGGCAGCCTCACTCTGGATTCATGGCCTGGGGAAACTCCACCTCCAGTGGCAATGGTGAAACCCATACCGATGCCATTTATATTGGACCTAATGTATAAGAACAGAAGAGAGAAGAAAGACCACGGAATCATGTTGTTTGCTCCAACTTCTCCTGAAGCCTCGGTAGCTCCGACCTGAGCATTGGGAAAAAAACCAAATCACACCTCAGCTACCGGAATGTCTAGGATGCATAGGATGCTTCTGACGAAACCTTTTGAGCGTTGTCATATCCTTGCACATACCCCGATACCACAGACGCAGCAATTGAGTCCAGATATATATACTGGCACAGTATTTTTGTCCGTACACACTTACAGGGGGAGCATTTATTTCCAGATGCAGTGTACTGTAAGATTGCACCCTTGATTCTCATTTACAGCCTTTATTTACCAGGGCAGTCAATTGATTACTTAAAGTTACACTTGATTCACAAATGCATTGCTAACTATATACAAAAAATCATGGTAGATCTTGGATGCACTTGGAGCAGCACTTGGAACAGCACTTGGAGGTAGTATACAGGCGGAGAAGATCAATAGAGGCTGGGTGCAAATGGTTGCACTAGTCATGCTCAGCTGGCAGGAGACGATTAGGATTAGCTGGCTCACAGCTGGCTGGATACGATCGAACCGTCCTGGCTGTTGGCTGGCTGGACCTAATCGAGCTGGGCTGGCTTTCAGCTTGTTGGAGATGATCGAGCTGTACTGGCTCTCAGCTGGCTGTATGCAACGAGCAGATCTGCATGGAAGCATTAGCATTTCGATCAGTTGTGCTTGGAGTTTCATTTTCCGATCGAGCTGTGCTGGCTGTCGACAGACTAGACGCTATCGAGACGTGCTGGTTCTCGACTGGCTGGACGTGATTGAGTAGGGCTGGCTCACGGCTGGCTAGTCACCATGAAATTGGAACTGCAGACAATGAACACAGTATATTAAGCATCTCAAGACACTGTGCAGAGTGATATACGACAGTGTTAATACATAGTAATAAGAGATGTTTTTGCAGTGCCTTACATCGTATTGTTGTGGACTTACATGTTACTGTACCCAACCACATTGCAGATACTTTAGGTGTATCACTGCTATCCAGGTATGACTAATATGTCCTGGTAAAGGTATCTTTTCCTGATGGGTATCGATTATGGCTGTGGCTTAGTTGGATGCTCCCAATAAAACTAGTTAACTAGTTCTTGAGTATTTTCGAGATTTTCTGCTGGCTTCAAGCTCATAAGTAGGTAGTTTTAACTGGCCCACTGAACGAGATAGTGGATCGTGCAGTAGCATTGTTTAGAATTGAGAATCTGATCGACCTCCCACTCATTTGGATCATTGGCAATCATCGGCTGTGCTTCCAATGGCAGCTGGCCTATATCTGGAGGTGATTCCTTATCAACCAGGGAGATGTGAAACACATTGTCTATATGCATTGTCTATGGCAAGTCTAATTTGTAAGTATTCTTATAGATGCCTTTACTCACTATATATGGTCCCACAAACTTGTAATCTGCCTTTTCTGATGTCCTTATCATCTTGATATTCCGAGTGGAGAGACAAACCTTATCTCTGACCTTCCAACATCATTTCGTTGCGGTCGATATGCTTTGTCTGGATGGCAGGGGATTCCAATAGGTTTTCTAAGAGGGTACAGTGTATCTCCACGATGGCAGTTGCCATGGAGTCCACTTGGGCTTGTGACTTCAAGTGGGCTAGGTTCTTAGATGCCTTGAACTGCATCGTCAGGTGGTAGTTATAGTTCGTCCAAATGGCGGTCATCCTTGTTGAAGCATGCAGAGTGTGGTTATAGTCGAATTCTGCCAATCGCAAGAGCTCCACCCAGTTATCCTGTTCATAGTTGCAGAAGGTCCGGAGATACTGCTCTATCCAGTGATTTTGCCAGTCCATCTGGCAATCAATATGTGGATAAAATGAGGTTGACAGTAGGTGATCTATACTTGTGTGACTGCAGTCTCTCATTCAGAATCGGCCCGTAAATTGGATACTCCAATTGGTGATAATGTTGCGAGGGACACCACATTAGAAGATAACCTGCTTGAAGAAGAGCCTGCCCAGCTCTACTCAGTCCATATCCTTTCTGCAGAGCAGATACATCACCATCTTTGTCAGCTGATCAACAATGATGAGAATCCCTGTGTATCTGGATGTGGTCGATTCTGGAAAATCTGTGATGAAGTCTATTGTGACGCCTTCCAAGGCTTGTGGCGGAAAGGGTAGTAGCATGTTGACTCCATGGCGTATGTGCCGTGAGCTCTTGATTCGGTGACATACTTTGCAGCAGCTGATGGACTTTCTAATATATGCATCCATTGTAGGCCAAATAAAATCTCTAGAGACCAACTCTGCAGTTTTAAGAGCTCCAATGTGAGCGGATCCTTGGTTGTCATGAAAGAGACTCATCACATTACCGCTGAGAGTATCGTCTGCAGGGACATATATTCTCCCTTTGTAGTTCAAAGCCTTAGCGATGACACTACATTGTTTCCCATCTCCAGCTGTAGCTGTGCTGATTGTGTTACCGAATAGCTTACACAAGATGTCGACTGACAATGGGTCAGCAGTCTGAGCCATAATTATTGCCAGTAGGAGGTCATCGTAGGTTTCGACTGCCAGTATCACTAAGAGCTATTCGAGTAGCTTATTGTAGCCGATCTTATTAATGGGCCATCTCACAGGGCTATCGGCGGGATTTTGCGTGCCATCTAGATACTTGATTGTGAAGTCGTATGACAATATGATCTCGGTCCTGAGGATTTGTTTCCAGGGGGGAACTTTCAATGTTAAGAAATACTGGAAATTATTGTGATCCCACTGCACCAAGACATTGTGGCAGGCGCCTTGCAGATAGTGTTGCTATTGTTTGAATGTTTCAACGATGGCGAGGAGTTCCCGATCATACATATCGTAATTCTGCTCTGCGGCAGTCCACTGTCAGGACTAAAGATTGACTGGCCAAAGGGTTCCATATCTATCATACTAATTGAGGGTGTCTACAATTGCGAAGCCACTTGTATCCATCTGAGAGATGATCGGCATGATTCCATCAAAGTACAGCAAGCTTGATGCCATGGAAAGAGCTATCTTACATTTCCGGAAGGTGAGCTCTGTATCTCACGTCCAATCCCATTTTGGTTTTCCTGTTGCCTTTTTCAGCCAGTTCGATATGGGTGCTATTACCTTGGCATATTTCCGGATGAACTTCCGATCGTAGTTCATGAAGACGAGAGGAACTTGGATCTATCCCACAGACTTGGCAGTTGGCTAATCTTCGATTGTGGTGATCCAATCGGTTTCCATGTTGACCCCTTCGGCAGACATGATGAAGCTGAGGTAGCAGACCTTTGATTCTCCAAATTGACAGTTCTCTCCTTTGTAATAGAGGCAGAACTTCGGCAGCCATTGCAGTACTCTCCACACATACTCATCGTGCTTATTCTCGATGGTGGAGTAGGTCATGATGTCGTCGAGGTAACTCAAGGAACGGTCGACAATATAAGGTCGCAGGTAATTGCTGATGTAAGCCTTAAATGTAGCCAGTACGTTCGTCAAGATGAATAGCATGACCTTGTACTCGAACTGATCATAGCGCATTTGGAGTGCCATCTTGTATTGAGCAATTTCCTCAATGAGAAAAAGGTGATAGGCTTTGTGGAGGTCAAGTTTTATAAATATCCTGAGGCTGCCGATATAGTAAGGAATCTCCAAAATCAATAGAAGGGGATACCGATTCTTGATGGTGTCTGCATTGAGATCTGGATAGTCTACACAAAGTATCAAGCCACTTTCCTTCTGCTTTGGAAAAAGGTATTGCTGATGCCACCGGTAATGATGACCGCTAGATGAAACTATTGGCCAGGTTCATCACGATTGAGATCATTGGAATTCTTAACCACAATTCTGACAGGTAATAGATGCACCCATATGACAGTTTGTATCCGGGTTCGAGGTATATTGTACGGTCAATTGACTGGTGCAGTGGTATCGTCTCTGCCTTGGCCTTATTAAAGACCTCCACAAATTCTTGATACTTGGCCGAAATATGGCCACCATTATCTGTAGATACCACTTCAGGTGCTGCAGCTCCATCGGTACTCGTTAGCTTTGTGCTTGATATCATGATATAGAAGCGAAGGTTGTGGAATCTAGGAGTCCACGTCAAAATGACTTATCCTCGATGGGAACCCACATCGTCCAGTACTCCCTTTGTGACTCAGTAAATCAGTAGCAGTTATTCAAGCAATGTCAATGTGTATCTAATCTGTCGCAACTACCACCGCTGATACTGATCACTCGTCCAGCTCCAGGGGCTTCTCTCACCTTTTGTTATTCCTTTCATGGAAGCTCCCAGCAACTCTGTGCAATCGTCAAGTAATATAGCAAATGCCTCAACAATCTCATTGCTAGCTATGAGATCCTCGAATATGGTGGGTGCAAGTACATATATGTCTTGAACCCTGCTCTCTGTCAGTAGAGTCTCCGATATCATATTGGTGGCTACAAGAGGTGCCACGGACTCATTTGAGACCGCGGCCATTAACCTGTCTTCTAAACCAGCAGTCTACAGGGTTAGATATTGGCCAGATATCAAGGCAATCTCAGAGTTCCTAGCCTTGAACCAAGGCAAGCCTACAATCATGTTGTATGGTATAGGTATTACCAGTACCTTCGATTCATCAACTGCAGCTTATTGCTCATAATACTGAACCGAGATACTCGTCTTTCGACTCTCCTTGGCAGACATTGTAACCCGCCCATCAAGGTCTTGGATGGAGATCAATATAGGTTTGTATGATACTACGCGTCGCCGCAGCAGCCCAGAGGCCATAAATATGCCTGTCTCTCTGCAGTCGATAAGAGCCCAGATAGACTGCATAAATTCATGTTGATCTCGTAAAAGTACTTCGTGAATGATGTGGGATGAATTTGGCTTCTCTGTACCACATAGGTATTCACTCGAAAGGAGAGTTCTGAGGGGCTCAAGTATAACTCTTGATTTGAGTGCAATTTGATGGGACTGAATCACATCTATCGTTGCCCATAATGATCACATTCCCAACATCTCCAGTCCGAACTCCTCTTCATCCAATCTCTCCTACAGAACTAGGTGCTGAGAGATGTATGCGAGTGTTTTGTCTGTTGAGTATTGAACAACTTTAGGCACTTCACTTGATGATGTCCATTTCCAATGGATTTGGAATTTTCTCCAAGGAATTTGCCCTTTTCTACTTCGAGCAGTGGTGGATCTTATACTCTGTACTACCACATTATGTATACTGCTCATTTGCCTTTTTGCTGTTGTAGATATCTCTCGTGACCCTCAGAGCTGTCATCAATCTGATACGAGTGCCCCCTCCAGACCTGCCATTGGTTGACCTATCAGTCATTAGTTCTGAGATCGATGTCCGAAAACTTCACTTCCCCCCTTTTTGGGTTGATTTTGGCTGATGTTGCTGATGGCCGACTGGTTTCTTATTGGTATATAGGACCTCTGAAGCTGCAGCCTTGTCGAAAAGATCCTTGATTGTCTCGAACCTTCTCCAAGTGGAGGTCATCTGCCTCACCTTGTTTGTGAGTACATATGGAGACCTGCTCAGGTCATGTTATACAGCACATGCTCTTTCATTTGTATGGTCCATCTGGGCTGTCTCCAATTAGCTTTCACACTGTTCGTATAGACTCTGACTGGCTCATGAGGTAATTGTATATATTTATCCATCATCTGCATTACCGCTCTCTCGCAGTGATCATGATCTCTATATATTCAGGCAATCTCTTGCATGAAGAGATCCACATCCTCCAAATAGGGGTCGGACTCCACACGTGGATTTGTGGTCCATTTGGAAGTATTCGTCATCACCATCTGATGCTGAGTCAGATCTGAGTGGTTGCTCCAGCAGCTGAGGAGAGAAATTGTGTATTGGACTTGATTGCATCCACTATGTATCAACAAGTATTTGTGTGAGTCAACATTGGAGCGTAACATATCAAAAAACATGTCTAATTTGTTGACTGCACAACAGTATCGTATGGAGTCGATCATAGTGAAGAATGGGATTTCAGAAATGTCATAGTTGGGTATTTGAGCGACAACCACACCAGCAAAACCGTTTTTCGAAAATAAGTCAACAACCACAACAGCTATTGACAAACGGACACTGCGAATCGATTCCTTACCCCTGATTACCCCCCCTACGATAGGGCATCTCTCTCATAGGACCTTTATTGTTGCTGGGTGGAAAGCTGGACCCTATACCCCCCTTTTCCCCCCCCTGCAACAAGAACCCCACCGATTATTCAACAACCAATTCTTCTCCAATTGACTTCATACGTTGGGAGCATTGTGTCTACATATAAACGAGGCCTACGCTTCAATTTCAGACCAAAAGCTCAAGATTTTCAATAGTTACAAAAATTCATCGAAAAGTCGCTTTTTCACACCTCCCCCCCCTCTATCTCAACGGAATCAACTCTGATTTACAAAAGGACAACGGCATTCGATTCAGCGGCCCTGAAAGCCCTTAGAACGAACCTTCCATACCTCCCTAGAAGCCCCAGACTGCCTGGGCCAAATTTTCTCGAAGTCAAAAACACGATTTCGAATCCCATCGTTTCTCTACGAGTTATCATCCGTTCGGAACGCCATTAATATCTCAGTCTCGACACACTTCCAGGTGTACCCTGCCGAAGTTTCAGCTCAATCGGACAAGAACTGAGTTTACTACAACCGATTTCCAATTTTCGATTTTCGATTTTCGGTTTTTCGCAATTTTTACATACCCTCTTTGGAACCTATTGGCCAACGGGGCCCAGCAGACCTACCAGGGTGTAGGCGACGACGTCCGGCTACTTTGCCGCCATTGACCCCCAGAGTCTTTGGGTGAATCCTACAGAGTTAAGTTGCACTTCCTTTCTTGCAGTGGTTTTACAGCCCCATTATTGGGTGTCTCTGTATCTGCTGTGAGGAAGCAAAGGCTCTAGTACAAGGCTACAACACCTTGCTAGGACAAAGGAGGTGAAGCTCTAATCCCCTCTCGGTACAGGTGGTACCGAGGCTACATATAACAACATTCACACGTCGGATTTTTACCAAATTCAAATACTTAGAAAATTTCAATAACTGTAACAAATTTTGAATACAGTGAACTCTGACAAGACAATCATGTCAGACCCTATGCCACCCCCACCTCTACCTGGTGCTTCCAGTATATACGGAATGCATCTTTATCCAAATCCAAGTTCAGACCCACTCTCTGCAATGGATGCCCCAGCGGTATCAAGTACAGTCCATACGGGCTACATATCCAAACGAGGACGGAAGGGCAAATACAGCAGCTCACGCAGACTGCAGTCGAGCTCACCATATCCACAACTCAATATTACTCATGCACGTTCGAGTACTCGCAAGGCCATTGGTACAGCTCATAACAGAGCATCCTCTAGACCACCTCAACCATCATCCCCACCTCAACAACCAACAAACCCTGTCAATATTAGAAACTCTGGAGATGCAGACCTGAATCTTGGAGATGCTCCAGAGAATGATGAGATTGAAGACCAAAGCTCTGAAGATGATGATGATTGTGAAGACGAAGATTATCAAGACCCTGTTACCAACCTATTGGATTCAAACGATGAAGACGAAGATCGAATTCATCAGGTATTCAAAGCCATCCTTGAACAACTTCACAAGGATATCCTTAAAATCAACAAACGTCATACGACTCAAAACCGAAAATTGGCAACTCGATTGTCTTCAATTGAAACCAAACATGAAATTGCCCTCAACACTATCGCCACTCTTGGACAACGAGTCGAATATCTTGTCCAAATTCAAGCCTCGCAGAAAGATACACCGCCAGCACCCCCAGACCTACTAACACCAGCAGTCCCAGAAGGGGCTTCCCCAAAGCCCACATTATGGTCAGCAATTGCATCAGCATGCGCAAAAACAGAACCCCCGAAAGACAAGAATGGACGTACCCTCAACCCCCGCCCCCTCACCAAAAAACAACGTATACTGGTAATTGCCCGACACAGTGATCAACCAGTCACTGCCGACCTTATCCAACTTAAACTTGCAATCAACGCAACTCTCCGCAGGTGTCAGGCCGACCCCTTGGCCAACATCGGCCATGTTTCCGCAAACCACAAACACAATCTGGTCCTGCTTACTGCTGATGCATGCCCTGTTGAATTAGTACGAGCTCACAAAGCTGCTATTGAGGAAACAGTTCGCTCAGTTGATACAAATGCCCAGAGTCTCAAAAAACAAGAAACCTGGATCC
>MU122180.1:202791-362243 GCA_014904905.1 Wilcoxina mikolae CBS 423.85 | reverse complement strand
CGTACCTCGTGCACCTGCTAAGGGACAACCCCTAACAGACGATTCCGAGATAATTTAGATATCAATCAGTCCTTTGAGGTGGATCACCTCTCATGATAGGTACTCCTGAAAACTTTAAAACTCTATTCTCAACCTACAATGAGTATCATCACCAGAATGATGAATCAAAATAAATATACCTGTCAATTGATCCAGATGAATGCCACCGAAGCGATTCTGATGTTAATTGGCCCTGAATGTCATTTCTCTGGACAAGTAGGTAACTCTACTACTCAACACAATGAATTCAAATACGTCGTAATACTGAACCTTTCGAGACCTACACCCAATGGAATGTTAGAAGTATTCCTGTATTGAGTCAATTAACTACCGCAGAGACGATTCTGAGGTGATTCTGTGGTTGTTCAATTCATAGAATCATATCACCAATTGTGATCATTATACATTCACACATATACTATCATGACCTATAACAGTCAAATCTTGATGAGTACATCTAAATTAAGTTTATTGACGATAGCATAGATGATTGAAGGATAATTTCGAGATCAATCGGATGTCAATCATCTCCAAGAGATGAATCACCTACCTTTATGGGTACCTCTGAGAAGATCTCAAAGTACATTTGACGAGATCAATCACATACATATAAACGATTGATGCCAATCTATTGAACATCTCGAAGCGCTAGGAAAGCCTTCATCGATGTCCACTATACACGTCAATTGATTAATGCCAATTGTGAGGTAATTTAGATGTCAATCAACCCTGATACACTTGTAAACATCTGGATGGCCACACTACCCAGATGTTGTAGAAGTACATTTGACAAAATATTTACATACAAATGATTGAGTGAAATGACTGGGAGTACAATCTAAAACAATCTATTGAGGACTCAAGTGCTAGCAAATTTCTTTCTACATCATCAGACATTGATTCATTATTTCTAAGATAGTTACCCCCGAATGGATCAGTGCATTGTTGATTGAGTCCGATGAGAGGATACTGAAAATAAATACGATCGCTGAAGTACACTTTACTATTACCTTCCTACAGTTTGAGTGGTAGCTCTGAAGCATCCTCGACGATTACATTCCTATGATCTGAGTGGAAACTCTGAAGCACCCTTGACGATTACCTTCCTATGATCTAGGTGGAAGCCATGAGTCGCACTCGATAATTACCATGGTACGATCTAAACGCAAGCTCTGAAAGGCATTTGATCAGTGTCTTCTTCCTAACTGAGCAGAAGCTCCGAAGGATACCTTCAACATATTAGTAACGATGAATAAAGCTACAAGAACACTTACGGAGCTTCAGTAATGTATGGAAGTACACTAACAGAGAAAGACCACTGATGGGTAGAGTTCAAGATACTGATAGTGAATCTGCAGTCGCAGATCGTGAAACAGTTCTGAGTAGGAAGTTTAACCCCTAAATTGTTTAAAGTGTTAAGTAGATCAAAGCCAATACTCCATTGGACAATTCTACGAAATGCGAACAAAATCAACCATTAAAATCATTGTATCCCCAAATGGGAATACATGTACATCAACGTCATTGTATCCTCTAGACGAAAAGGATGCATCTTCTCCTTCATATTTTTCTGATCAGGATTGGGCAAATGGATATCCTTTTGTATATAGCAGAACAAACATCATTTAGGTTGTCGACAATCCCTATCAGATGAGATATGTATGCGATTTCCAGAATGTGCTTCTAGGTACAGTGACATAATAGCCTTCTGTTAACAATCCATACGAGCTACTTCTGTGTTTGCCTATGCAAAAAACCAGGATATTGACATTTGGCCCTCCTAACTCCAAACAGAGATGCCACCACCAGCCAGCAAGGTAACATTGAAACTTCTACAGGTGAGAAGCTTCGGCTGCAGGAGGGCAGTGATATAAGGATGTTTCCTGACATCTGCTCAGAGCCAATGCATTCAAGTATCACTTAGCTAGCAATTAGATTCCCATCGTATTCACCATACACATTGGCGATTGTCCAGAGTTACTGTGAGATTTGATAGAAGGCATCACCAATGGTGAGACAAGCACCTGGAGCTGAAACAGCAAGCAGGAGCAGAGGCGATCAATGCAGAAAAAGAGTTACACATTGAATGTTCTTGAATGACTGCTACAGGCTTGCCGAGTCATGACAGCAGTTCCAGATGGCAGGGGTTCCCATGAAGAATAACCTGTTATGACAAGGGCTCCAGGATTCCAACCTTCACTTCTATCTCCAGATTACGAGCACAAAGCTAATAAGTATAAATGGGGCTTCAGCACCTAATAGGGTGCCTACCAATGATGGTGGCCAGGCAATGTTTCTGCCAAGTATCAGGAATTTGTGGAGGTTTTTAGTCAACACAGAGACCTTGCCACTGCAATGGTCAATTGACCATGCAATCAACCCCAGGTACAAACTGCCATATTAGCTCATCTATTGCCTGTCAGAGATTAAGACAAGAACTGAAAAGGTCTATTTCGAGACAAACCTGGCAAATGGTTTCATCCAGCACTTATCATCACTGACAGTACCTTAATGCTGTTTGGACTACCCAGCTCTCAACATGGATACAATCACGAATTGGTACCTATCGCATCAATCTCAGAGATAATTGACTATGTTGGCCGTGCCCATATGTTTGCAAAGAAGATAGATAGTCCATATTGGAACATGGGAGAGCTGCGGAATGCATATTTCTCGAGTGTAGAGTGCAATCATACACACTCTTGTAAAGGATAATGAGTGTTCTCGCAGCTATAGTAATACAAGGTTTCGTTTAAGTTGATTCTTCATGTCAGAAATCCTTACTGTATAAGCGATTCTGTGAGACTTACAACTGAATTCAGATACCCAAGCACAAAAGACCCAATGAATATCGAAACCGTTATATCCATGAGACAATTGATCGAAATCAATGAGAATCGATACCACTTGAAGTTGTCGATTGAGAATCGACCTCAGAAATAGCGGTATAACTGTTCCCATATTCGAGAACCCACTACTATGATGAGATCTTCATCAGAAGTGGTGTAATGATATCCCATCATGCTGCAGACATCAAGTACACCTGGTCTTGCAAGTATACTTGGTATCATTAGTGCACTTGACTAGCAGGTGCGCTGAAAGGTAACAAGATCCTATTGGCATACAACTTCACTATCAAGAATCTGAACAGTACAAGAAAGCTCGCCAACAGCATGATTATGAGATCGGCTATGAGAAGCCTATTGGATGGCTCCTGGTGACCCTGACAGTTGAACCCTACGATGATCTCCTACCGATGATTACTAAGATCAGGTTACTGACCAATTGGTGGTCAATGACTGAGGTAAAATAGTTGATAAAGTAATATCTACAGTCAATACTGAAGCCGAAGATGAGAACCAATGCAATATCGTAGCTGGAGCTCTAACCTATGAGGGGAGAATATATGTCTCTGCAGAGATGCTCTCCATGGTAAAGTAATAAGTCTCTTGCACAACAACCCTGAGTCCGATTACATTGGAACCCTTGAAACTGCTGACTCAATTTCTAGGGAATTCAATTCGCCTACCATGGATGCATATATATGGAAGTATATCAGCAGCTAGGAAGAATGTAACTGAACGAAGCTCGGTGCCATACTCGTCATAGAGTCAACATTTCACTACCATCACAAATTCACAATCCTGGGAAGGCGTTACCATACTCTTCACCACTGAATTGCCAGAATTGACCAAGTGAGAATACACCGAGATCCTAGTCATCATTGATCCATTGACAAAGATGGCAATCTACTTGCCCTACAGAAAGAATATAGACTCAGCAGAGGAAGCCAAATAAGCAATGAAGATGTAAAGCTGCGCTGAATGTGAACTGACAAGAAATCCTTAATGGATATATGACAAGACTACCACAATGGCATTCAAGAGTCAAGAGTGCAAACGCACCAACATAAAAGGTAACAATGGCCCTATATGAAATATCTATGCACTAGATATATCAATGAATGAATATATTCCACAATTCACCTTAACTGAAAGACGCCATGGCAATAATAGATTGACATCAGAGCTGATAGTGGTCATTAACCGTATCAGGCTAGAAGTTAGGGTGTACACCCTACAGCTACGCTCAGAAGGGCTCAACGTATGCAAACCTAACACATCATAAATTCAGAAGTTCAAGGCCTGGAAATTGCAGAATGGATGCCCTGATTCATCGGAGCGAAAGCATATATGGCTACTCTGTGAGTATAATTCTATGGCACACCTATGAGTTGAATACCACAACTCGAATGAGCATGTATGAATGTTGTAGACATATGATAACTACAATCGAGAGCTGAACGAGATCAATACAAGTCAACAACCACTTGATCTGAAGCAGAATGGTAATGGAATGTCGAATTCCTAATAGCAACATACAAGTCAATCTGGAGCCAATAGGTCTGATGTATATGATCAGACTATTGCCGATGTTATATTCCGTGTACTTGTATACACAAATGTACAGAGATATAAACTTGGAGAAATCATATAAATTCGAGAAGCACTCAAGAGCAGCAGCAATGAATAAGTTAAGTACATTGTGCAATTCTGCTAGTTAACTGCTCTAGTGATATGTTACCAGCTAAAATGGCCACCTCTGATATTTCAAAATTTGTTCGATGAGAGAAATCGTATACGAATGAGAACTATCGATGGCCAGAAGCAGCCTTTCAACAATTTGATATTTCGAAATCCGAGGTCTGTTGCTGTAGCAGCTTCGATTCGGAGGTGAATATGGAGGATTGACAGTCAATTAGATATTTCCTTCTTACTTTCGACTTCTATTCTTCTCCACAAATCATATGGATCTCGGTCCAGTATGAATGATATCGGCATGGTTCTTTCCATCACAACTGGAGGTGCAGTATCCCTGTGCAGTGAATTCGACATGATGCTTCTGTGATGGTCCGATTGGTTGTTGAACATCTGTAGACTTACAAAGGTGTACACATTTAATATGGCCTTTCTTTATATATATATATGCTGTAGCCCAGGAGATCGGGGGATACATAGGGTAATGATCTAATGGTGATGTCTGGTACACTTGGCCTTATAAGTGGACTTGGCTTACAGGTGTATTTGGCTTCATAAGTGCACTTGAATCGCAGGTAGACTTGGCATGCAAGTGTACTTGGCAGTCGAGAATGGGTAAGCGCCCTTCATATATTGTCACATTGCAAAGTATATTTGGTAAACTACCAATTATCTTACTTACCTTACCTTATGATTGATATCTTTATTACTTATTCCATTTGCAACCAAATATAGACGTATCCATCTATACAATAATGTATGTCCTTACCGCATTATCATAGCCACTTTTCAGATTCCCATATTTCATGTCTTTCACAGCATCTAGCTTTTATTGTAGACCTACTCTCATTTTCACCAAATTGCTTGTTATGCTGATAGATATTACACAACTTTGTACAGCCTTCAATATCTACGCTACTTATGAAAGGATCTAAACCAAGCTGAATAATATGTGTCATACAATGTATGATATTTGGTCATGACAATTACACTATTCCAAAGGTATTAACTATTGATAGTAGCTTAAGAGATGTAGAGTATTCGAATGAGATGTTATCAGTAGTTGTTCTAGTAATTGACCATCAGTATGATTAAAACAATTTAGAACCATCTTTAAATACTTAGCCAGCTGCATTCCTGTACATTTGCCATCAATCAGCCGTTGTTTGTCAGTGGTATAAAATGGAACATAATAAGATCACAGATCTGATTAAATATGAACTACACATATTGAAGAATCCAGTTATGATATATTCAATAACCAAAAATAAGTACTATCATCAATTTGTCAGTTGGTATCAACCCACATAGTATCACACTGATGTTATATATCGTTGCCAACAGTTTTTCGATCTCATCTAGTTTCAGAGAGTATTCTGTATGGCAGAAATTACTGGAGGAACTAGCAGAAAGATTCACAAGATCGTTTTGTAAAGTATTTTGAAACTGATGTAACTGAAAGTTTGAAATGGTATTCGATAGAATATGTATCAAAAGATATTCCAGTATCAAGTAGCAGTTCCAAATATGTAGTTGAGATTCAGCAGTTGTAAAGTTGTTGTCTCCAAGTTGAACACATTCTATTTGCGACAATTATCAGGATAATATATCAGTATTAGTAAGTCAGTTTTTCATGGTATCAGCTTGAGATTATTAATCCTTGGCTGCCTTTCTTCTAAGCTTCTTAATTCCTACTCATCGGGATCTGTACTATTCAATATGGTAATTGTTGAGTGATTTAATATATCTAGTGATACTTTGTATACCCTTATGGTGAGGTGTATCCCCATGGTACTACTGATATTGTCTGACAGATGTCCACTTATCTAATCTCAGATGATGCATATAATGCTTGGACAACTGTTCAATATATTGGTACTGTACTTGAAGAAATACCAGCAGGAAGCATGCTGAGACTATTTCCATATAATTATATGTTTTATTTAAACTTTCAAGGCAGTTTACCATATATTAAAAGCTGTTTACAATACTTTCTCCATCAATTTGTCATCCAAGATGCAATCCTCTGTAGCGAACTACATGAGAGTTAAATGAATTAGTGATAGATATGAAACAGTAGTTTTTAATATGTCAAATAGAACAGTGCTCAAATGAAATCATATGGATGTACAGAACTTGAGAACTTAAATACTCACCATCAGATAATATTTGAAAGAATAAAAGAAGAATTTGAGAGACAGTAAATATATAGGTTGAGCAGTATTGAAAAAGTATTTTCAACTATAGAATCATTGGATACCTGATTTCTGGATAATATCCATTATATCATGCTACTATACTATCAACCATATCATTTAGAAGTATTAGCACTCCATTGAAACTCACATGAAAATGTTGTACACTAGCTGTAGTTTTCAGTATCAGAACAGATTTGATCAAATAGATTCCCTGGTATTTGTTGAATTCAGCAAGTAAATACCTCGCATCTCCTTGCCTTATTGATTATAATTCAAAAAGTCTTAACCTATTGAAAACAATTCATTGATAAAGAAGTGCAATTATATGAGAACTAGAGGACTAAGCATTTGACTATATTCAGACAAGACTGTAGCCTCCAGAAAAGAGTTGATACTATATAGATACTCACTTTCAAACCTGAAAACTACATATATCTTCAAGTTGGAAAAGCTGTTTCAGTCATGTATAATATCACTTCTTCATATATGGTATTCGTATACTTTTTAAATGTATTATATTTTGAATTATTTCACATAGCAAGTGATGATGCTAATATTACAAACAGTAACTGTAGGTCATATATTGGTTGTCATGTTATTTATTTATTGAAACAGGTAGTTAATAGCTCTACAATAGCTATACAGCCAATTGCATATCCTGTACTACAGATATTGTTAGACCAATAACTATTGATGCTCTTATGATACATAATTGCAGATATTATCGACTATTTATAATGTTATATAGTTGAAGTCAATTGAGTCAAACAGGTCATCACATATTGATATTTGATAAGTTTCTTAACTTGTAATTTGGTTGTATTCTGAACTATATTCTATAGAACTGAATAACTGACAGAAATTATTCATTGATAAAAGAAAGCAATTAGATATATATCAGAGCTCTATATATTTACCTGTATCAAGTGAAGAGAGAAGCCTCCAAATCAGTGTTGACGTTCCAATGGCTTTGACCAACAATGTATACTGTAACTCATTATACTTATGTGAAGAATAAATTATAACCAATTACTGTATATCAGCTGCCATGAAAATATTTTCTCTACTACCTATTTCTATTACTGGCTGTTCAATATTGTGAGTCCAGCTCTTTCTTTCAATTATCTATGGTCTACCAAAAGGAAATTTCTAGATCACATTCATATGTACAGAATCCAAGGGGAAGTTTGCATAGTTGGATGTAGGGGTTAAGATTTCATGATAGCTGCTACTCAGATAGATTCATCTAACTCACTGATTGCGATTTGAGACTCAAATTGGATATTTCTGATACAAATATTTCAAAGCATATTATGTTCCGATTACCTTGTTACTTTCTCACATTATTTTAACAGACTATGGTATACTGCAATGACATATGCCCTCATTTGTATGAGTATGCATAGATCCGATTGCAAACTGAATAAATAATAAAGAGCATGATATCAATTGTTGAGTAATGTAAGTAAGTAAGAAATAAAGTAAGTAAGAAAGTATGAATATTGTTAGCATGGAAAAAGAACTTTGCAAGATGATTATATATGACGAATGTTTATCTGACCTCAGCGGCCAAGTGCATCTCAGCAACCAAGTGCACTTACAAGTCCAAGTATACTTACAATATCAAGCGTACCTGACACCGCAATTACACATACTGATTTATTTGCTGTACAAGTTCAAGAACTATAGTTTAGAATCTTCACCCTTCCTGTCTCATGTCTGCACTAGTATTGACAACACTGTGGATCTGTTCATGGTGGATCGAACTGAGGTGGGGTCTATAGCAGATTCGATCTGAAGTTTGGCCAAGTTCTGTGGTGTAACTCAAACCTTGAACTGAATATCACAATTAAGAATGAAAATAAGTAAGTGAATTCTTGTCTGATCATCTTGATTTTTAATTCATCTTGTAGCGCGTGAAGTTAGTTACAAGACGAACTAAACATTGAGCCAATTTGATAAAAACTCAATTACATATTTTCGTACGCATTTGTGGGCCGAAAAGGTGAAGTTTGAGGCGAATAACCTGGCAAGGATCTACTTCCCTCAAACCGAATCAGTTCGTGAATGGTATGAACTCCTGATGGTTCGTTGCCAATACTAGGAATATCAATGACTTAGCGGCATGTTGGCTTCGAACAGTAATTGCATATACAATATCAGATCGAGTACAAAGTACGGCATATAAAAGAGTGAGGATCAGCTTCCGATCATTTGAAATGTCCGGATATGACTTCTCACTGTCTACTTCCATTAAGACATGAGGCTTGTAGCTGGCTCCCATTGAAGTTGAATTGTTTTCGGGAATTGGTCATCTCAAATCTGTCTGGAATATAGCTAATATAGCCGATTTGATTGATTGTAATTGAGCGTTTCTTTTGATCTTATGTTTTTGTCATACCCATGTACTGGAAGCCATCGGATACTGGAGCTTGACAAGCTGCTTTGAAATGATGACAAGGCTGATATGCAATCGAGGTTACATGTACTGATCATCTGATGATCATAATCTCGTTAACATATATGAGAATCAGAAACCCATCTTTTGATCAGAGCGTTCCTCCATGCAACAGGTCAGATGCTGAAACCGATACCTTGAGGCCAAGATCCTCAACAATATAATCGAACTCATCTTCATAATTCTTGCAATTTGATTATTTCATGGCATACAAGCTGTATTTCAAATTCACAATTGGGTGGGCTCGGCAATATTTATCTGGCCTTTTGCTATCCATAGATCGAAAATAGATGGTTTCATGTAGTGGACGATAGAGAAACGTCATCAGAATATCGAGTACCGCGATTGAAGGTTGTGCTGGGCTGCAGAACTGAGAGTGAGTAGAATTGTGGTTGAATTGATGACTGGTGAAGGAATCTCATTGTAATCGCCACGGTTCTGTTGATCTCCATGACCAATAAGCCAAGCCTTCTATTTGTCAATCTGTTCAATTGCAAGAAGTTTCCTTCTCCTAACCCAACCATCGACTCTGAATCATACTAGAAACTTTCAGAGCGTTTTCTACAAACGTCAACACTTAATTATCTCTCATAGAAGCAATGTTCTTTTCATTGGCATATTTCCACTGGTCTGAGTCTTTGGCTTCCATCGTGTCGATATATATCTTCGGTCCATACTCGTTGAACATAGCTATACTAATAATTGCCATACTTGCTCCCTTCCGAGCCTGAGATATTGAGGTCGGATTACTATTATTGAGGTTCCTGTAAAGCTCTCAAACCATTCTGGATGTCGGTTTGGGAGTTCCAGAAGTAGTTTCCGAAGGCTCTGGGGTTTTCGGGGGTGGCGTCAGAGGTCTATCCTCATAATCATTCATTGAATCCCGCTGCTGCAGCTGAACTGCCACCTGTTGCGATGGTTGTTCAATCTATAAATGATTATCGGAAGGTTCGGCACGCTCAGGAATAATATTTGGAAGTTGCTGTGATTCCAGGAGCTGATAGTAGATAGTCAATTTGTCTAATTTAAAGTCACCGGCCATGATGACCCGACCAGAACACATATCGATACCTCATTACTGTATCATCGATTCCTCCGAGTAGCCAAGAAGCATATATTTGCAGGCATGATTTTGAAGTTTCTTTTTTAGATTGCCATGGATTCAAGTAAATACTAAGTAGCCAAAGATTCGAAGATGTAAGATGTCTAATCTCTTTTAAATCCATCACTCGAATTGGATGGAATTTGGAGATGCTCTCATCGGTAGCCAATTCTGGATGTATACTGCAGTAGATATGACTTCGGTTGACAGTAGGTTAGGTATTCCTGCATGCTTGAGCATTGATCGTACTGGGTCCATAACTGAATGTAACACCGGTAGCGTCAACTCAGGCTTACCAGTACAAGTAGTATCCTTACTGCTTGTAGGACGTGCTTGCAATGGAAGTTATGAAGATTCACTCAGAATGTGAAAGTCACTAAAAGATGAAGATTCAAGACAAAGATATTTGGCTTTCAATGTGTATATTGTTAAGGCTTGTTCTCCTCGTCAAGAAGCTTGCCCTTCTACTCTTGGAGATTCTAGAGGTCTTTATACCTCTTCACCTTGCTCTAACCATTACTTCTATCTTCGCTTTCCTCATCAGCTCCTCTACTTATCCTTCCTTTCGTACCAATACCCTTCCTACCCTTCAGCATTCTTCTGGATCTTCCACATCCTTCCCCTTAGATCTCTAACTCAGACGAATAGTACCCCTACTGACCTCAGTCCTTCAGACCTCTGTGGTCCGATCCAATGGTATCCTTTCGATCTCTTTGCTTCCAGGCGAATGGTATCCTTTCGATCGTAATAGACATTAGAGACTTCATCAGCTACGCTGCTAACACAGGTGCTTGCGTATCTACAGCCTGTCAGCTGTCTTGCCATTATCGATGGCATGATTTGGCAGAGTATCGATCCAATAACCACCTTTAAGTACTTATCAGTGGTATGGTTGACTGCATGACATTTCATATAATTTCGTTGGGTGTGAGTGATAATATATGCAGATTCGATGAGGTTCAGGGATGGTACTTATACTATTCCGATACAGCAATTGTCGAGTGATCGTAGGTGACTCCACTCTGATGGCCATTGGTAATGTACAACTTGTGGGGTGTAACACTATCTCCTCTCTTACAGAGTTTGTCTCTGAACGATTCTACTAGTCTGCTCTTTGTTGCTTTGGTAAAAAATGACCCCTTGTGCTCAAATTCCAAAGTTCTTCCTTTCTTCATTGGTAAAATATGACCCCTTGTGTCCAAAACCCAATTCCCTTTCCTAGATATCTTGCTGGCCGTTAAAAACTCTTCATGGAGAAAAGGTACTAGCGCAACCTCTTGCCCTTAGCTGTCTGAGGGTTCCGCTTATAATTATCCTTCTGTAATCTCTTGTCTTCATAATTCTCATAAGGTTCCTCAGTCCAATCTGCTTCGTCTGAATATACTTTCCATTTAATCAGATATAGCACCTTCTTTCATTCCTTGCTATACTGGCTGCCCATGATCTCTTCAACCTCATAGCCTGTTTCATATTGGTAGCCTTGTACATCGTAACCTAGTTCGTTTCCTTCGATGGTAGTGAGTTCTGGTGCAGGCCTGTTCGGAACAGTGGCCATTGGATAAGGTTCAATGAGCGAGGCTTGGAAGACATTATGGATTTGTCAATGCTTAGGCAATTCAAGCTTAATTGCTGTGGGTAAATGTCCCTTTAGTACCTTGAAAGGACCATGTAGCTTCGCATCTAGCTTTCTAGATGGACATCTGATCTTAAGTTTTGTTCTATTTAGTATGACTAGATCATCAACCGGATGCTTCAGAGGTTCCTCAGTACGTTTATCATGATACTTTCCCATTGTCTCTTGTACCTTTTCTAAGCCTTTTCGACATAGGTCATGCACACTAGCCATCCAATGAACATAGTTCCTTGATGCCGGATTCTTTGCTTCGGCTTAAATAGGTCAATTCGTTTGGGGACTGAATCCGTATTAGCAAAGAAAGGTGACATACCAGTCACAGTAATAATGAGTTGTTGTAGGTGTATTCTGCTATTGGCAACATCTCTGACCAATTAACTTGTTCATGGTTGCAGTAGTTTCTCAGGTAGTACTCCAACGTCTGGTTCACTCTTTCTGTTTGACCATCAGTCTGTGGATGAAATGGTGAAGAAATCTTCAACTGAATATCGAGAGCTTCAACTAAAGAGGACCAAAACGCTGATGTGAACTTAGAATTTCTGTCTGATACTATGTTTGAGGTTAGACCATGGAATCTCCATACTTCTTCCAGGAAGATCTTTACCAGGTCTGTGCCTTTCTTCTCGCCATCTTTCAGTGGTATAAAGTGTGCCATCATTGTGAATCTGTCAACGATAATCCAGACCGATGTACAACTAACTGACATAGGTAAGTCGATAATGAAATCAATGGAATTTGAATCCCATGGATGGTATGCTAATTCGAGAGGTTATAAAAGTCCATAGTGAACGTGTCGAGCTGCTTTGTTCTTCTGACAATCAGGACATGAGTGGACATAATATTCGATGAATTTCTCCATATCTGGTCAAACGAAGTTCGTTTGCACCAACTCAATTGTTTTATGTTGTCTTATATGTCCAGCTGCCTTGGAATTATCCTCTGCTTCGAGTATTTGTTTTCGTAACTGCAGATCATCTCGGATCCACGGCCTGTCTTTATAATAAAGGGCTTCATTTTCGAACGATATATCAGGGCTTGGACTACCTTCCATTGCTCTAACATACTCTTCCTGCCATGCAGTATCGTTATTTGCAGTGCCTACCACTACTTCTGATTACCAAGAGTTGAACTTGACTACTGTGATTGATCTCAACTTAGCAGAAGAAATCATCATCTGTTCACCTCATAGCTTCGCTGCTGTCACCTGGACTGTTTCCCCTTCAGATGTCACCAACTGATCAGGCCTTAATCTGCAGTGTATTGGTTGATTTTTATTTTCTTCGATACTACCTCCCTGCTTTTTAGGGCAGTACTCCCAACACCTACAGAATACATCAGGTTTCCCGTTTACACTGCCTGGTCAGTAGAATATCTTAAAATCATAACCAGCTAGTTTCTGCGCCAAACGGAATTTTCTTCGATTCAATTTCTTGGTAGTGGTGAGGAATTGAATTTTCTTATAATCGGTGAATATACTGATTGGATGGACTGCACCTTCGAGATAGCATCTCCATTCTTTGAAGGCAGATACTATTGCTCGCATCTTCTTATCGTGGATTTCATAATTAATCTCTGCCTTATCTATCTATCGAGAGTGGTAGGCCACAGTGTGCAATTGTCCATTAATCACTTGGGAGAAGACAGCGCCAATGGCGAAGTTATTAGAGTCAGTGTCAGTCACCACAGAATGTACAGATTCAAAGTGGCAAAGGATTGGTGTCTCAATAAAACTCTTCTTTAACAAATTGAAAGCCTGTTGGCAGCATGGATTGGCCTTCCAATCGAACTTCTCGCCAGTTCGTTTGGTTAGGTCTGTCAGCGGTTTGCAGATTTTTGAAAAGTCCTTTATGAAGCCTTGGTAGAAATTGGCAAATCATAAAAATGATTGAATATCCTTGACAGAGTCTAGCGTTTCCCATTTCAGGATAGTAACAACCTTGTCTTCTACAATGCTGACACCTTCTCCCGAGATAATATATCCAAGGAATTTAACTTGTTTCTGATGCCATTCGTACTTATCTGGTACTATAGCAAAGTTGTTTTCCTGTAATCTATGAAGGACCTCTTTTGTCAATCGTGCATGCTCTTCTTTGTCTTTGGTATAGATAAGGATATTATCTATATAAACTACCACTCCATAATCAATTAGAACTCTTAGGATCACGTTCATTATATCTTGGAATGAGGGTGGCATATTTGTCAATCCAAAGGGCATAACCAGATATTCGTAATATCTGTATCTTGTACGAAATACAGTTTTCCATTCGTCACCATGCGTTATTTGAATAAGATTATTACCAGCCTTTAGATGAATCTTTCTAAAGAGTTTGGAGCCGTTTACTCTATTCCTAGATTCATTCATGAGTGGCAAAGGGTACCGATTTATAATCGTGATGCGGTTGAGTCCTCTGTAATCTACACACAACCTTAAACCCCTTCCATGAGGCTTTGGAACGAAGAGTATTGGTGCTCTAGCTGGTTACGTTCTTGTATGAATCTTGCCAGAATCGAGCATTTCTTTTAGATAATCTTTAAAGACTAAAAGCTCTTTTTCAGACAGAGCATAGATGGGACCCCATGGAGGTTGATCTACATGCTTCAAATCTATTGCATGATCAAACGAACGATGTGGTGGTAGAGTGTTGGCAGTGTCTACATTATAAACTGACTGAAAATCTCAATACTGCAATGCAATTCGCTCGATCCAATCAATTTCCATTGTGTTTGCTGCATTAATATGCATAGATCCAATTACTCCGATCCATCGTCGATCAGTACCAAACTTGAGAATGCTATTGTCATATTCAATTGAGAATGTCCTAACAGCCACTTTTGTACAATCCTGATGACAATGCTTCGATGTGAATTGGAGTTTATCACCTTCTTCAGTGACTCCTCTGAGTGCTCCATGCTTGATGATCCACCAGTAAGATAGCAAAATATCAGTTGCTGATTTCTTAGGACCGATTTCGAAGATGTCTTTGGTATAATAGTTTTCATACCGAAGAGTAACTGGAAAGTTATACTGCCATCCAGCTCTTTCTACAATCTCACCATTCAAGTTTTCAACTGCCTTTGATTCTGTCAGAGTTACCAATGGAACACCATTAGACTCGGCCCACTGCTTTGACATCATAGGTATATCACACTCTGTGTCCAGAAGGACTCTCACCAGGACGTTCTTCTTGTCCTTGAATGATGCAGACATGTGTACTGTGAGTCTTGAACCAGTCTTTGGATATGGAGGCAATTGCTTTGCATTCTTGGATTCAGATTGAGGTGTTTCGGCCGAGGTCTTGGGTTTTCATTCTGTTGGTGTGGAAACCATGATGAACTGCCTTTCAACACAGCTCCAGCTGAAACGGGTAGTGATTTTAGTTAGTGTATGGGGTATGAAGTTATTTTCGAAGATAATGTGATAGTCATATGTTTGCTTTTGAATACTATATGACCAGCATAATTTGAGTACTGAACTTTCCTCAGGTACCCTTGTAATAACAGAAAAGAAGTGATTTATAATTAAACTAAACTCAAGCTACAACAACTGTGGGTGTCTACACCTGAAAGCAAAGATCGCAATCCTAAACGTCAGAAGAGACATAAGAAACCCAGCATCTCTCAATCGTCAATTTCTATACAATCAGAGTTGACCTCATACAACCTCCTTGATGGTGCATGAGTTGCAGATCCTGTGATCCTATCACCCAAAGTCCTCGATCAGACTTTCGAACTGGAGGCTGTAGTCTCCTGCTTCAGAGCTTCCTCTTTATCCTTGGTTTTCTTATTCTTCTTGCTAGACGAAGCCTTGATGGGATTCTTACAGAAGAATCATCGGTCGTGCTCAGAGGATCTGTATCGTTTGTATGTATTGCGTTTGGCTCTTGCACCTAGCAGACTTTCATGAATACCCTTGAGGACTTCGGACTTAACAGTGTGAATAGGCTTCAATCCCTTCTTCCCAGTTCGAGGTTTCTTGGGGTCAGAACCTTTGTCTTTTTCTGGATTCTTTTCTTGGTTCTTATCCTTCCCCTGGTACTCATCTCTCTTCTATTTATTTCCCTTCTTGCCTTGAGAGTTGTCACGGTTCTGATGAGACCTATTCTTCTCTACCAATCGATCTTCATATAATACACCGACTCGCCTCATTAACTTGATGATGGCTGTGTCGTCTTCAGATGGTACCTCTACCGTTTACATTCAATCCAGAATTTCCTCATTCATACCTTCTTTAAGGGAATGGATGTAAGAGGTTGCGCTCAGACATACTCGGAAGTTGTTGGTTTCCATCTTCGTTAATTATTCCTCACTATCCCCAGTGTACTTTAGATCATTCACCTTTTGCAGGGACTTCTCTTCCTCTTCCTTATCGATGAACCTTTCTTCCATCGTACTGGTGAAAGACTTCCAGTTCTCAACCTGGAAGAACTTCTTCATGTCTTCATCACAGTTATCGTACCATGCTAGAGCTTTGTCTTCCACGAGGCCTCCTATCCAGATGATCTTATCAATGTTATCGTGGAACTCATTGCGGAAATACTGTAGATAAGTTTCCACTGATTGAATTCATCTTCGATATATTTCTTTGGAATACTTCTTAACCCCTTTAAAAACAGGAGGCATTTTTATTTTGCCTTTCTTTGAGGATCTTGGTGGTAGGGGAGGATTGGGAGGTGGCCTATCATGGTCTGTGCTGCCAGAAGGAGGTAAAGATACCTGACTTGGATGTAAACTTCCTGCATTACTTTCTCCACTTCTTCCTCCTCCGTCCCATGCTCTGCCTCCTTCTCCTCCTCCTCTGCCACCTCCACTTCCACCGCTTGCTCCACCATCACCTCCCCCTCCCTCCTACTCCTCAGAGCCAAAGAGGCCGGATTCTGAATGAGAACCTCCTGGTGGCAGTGGAGCTCTCTCAGTGTCCAGAGTAAGGACTTCTCTAACTCAATATACTTCTCCTTTGGTACCTATACAGTAACGAAGGCAGAATCCTTTGCCACTTGGTTTAATATCTCCTGCTTGGTATCCAAGGACAGACCTTGCTAGGGACTTGATGGATTTCTTGGTGGTTTTGTCTGATAGCCCAGTCATTAGGGTCCTTGTGAATTGTCGAAACCTTTTCTCCATGTCCCTTCGAGTCTTCTTTATATTTCTTTCTCTCTGCTTCTTCTCAGCATCAGCCTTTTACCTCAGTTCGGTCACTCTCTTAGCCTCTTCGCTGGCTTTCCACTTGCCATTGGTAAGTTCTTCTGACTGACTATATACGTGGAGAGTGAGCCTTTCTTGGACTCTTTCACTCTTTTCCAATATGCCAGAGAGATAGATCTACGCTGCTGATGAGGTCTGTATTTGCTTCCCAAGAGCCAGGCGTGACTCTTCATATGCTTCGGAAGACTGTGCCTTTGCAATGACAATTGTATTACTAATATTGATCACAAATATCTGGGACTTGACAACGATATCTGAGTAATGCTCTAGCTGTACTTTCTGTAGATTATCGACTCCTGAACCCACAGTATCATAAATCTCATTTTGCCTATATACTAGAGCTTCGTATACTCAGACCAACTCAGGCAATGCCTCTCTGATTTTGAAGTTGCTTTTTGAGTGTGCATAATCAATGCATCTATTCGGTTCAACTCTGCCTCGATATTGATTATCTAAGAGACTATCCACTCAGAAATATCATTTCGCACAATGAGTTCATAACGGACTTCTTCGTTTCCTTTATTTTCTGCCATTACCAATGCACTTTCCAATTGTACCAGTATCACTGCCTCCCCCATCATTGTTTCTGATCCAGCATCCATCATTGCTCAGAGTATAACCCAGATTTGTCCTTGATAGAATCTACTATAGAAATTCCAAGTTCCGAAGAAAGGGACTAAGTCGAGATCTCAATCAATAAGGAACCTAGTACCAGCTTTCTGTTGTAACTATAATGAAGGTTTGTAGTCTGGTGGGTGGAGCATTCACAAATGTGGGAGAACAATAGTTTCGATGAGGGATAGCAAGATGATTATCGGAAGGTATGCATGGGATTGCTGCTTTTGGAAGTGTATGCGGTGTGGGAGTTCTGTCTTTGATCGATGGATAGTGACAGCTAACATATACTGGATGTAGTGCTCTTCTCGCACAAGCTCACAGTTATAGATTATCTTAGGAAGAGACTATCTTTCCCAGCTGCTATAGAGGTCGAAATCTGGTTTGTGGTACTAGCACTCTTCTTGTAATAGGTGGCAGCCAATATCCAGAATATAAAAGCGCATAAGCGTCCAGAACCATTGACCACTTGGAGGGAAGAAAGATAGCATCAACAGAAATGTTTCTTTGCTAACAATATAATGTAATACTGGAACTGTCACCTCAGGCTTACCAGTGCAAGTAGTATCCTTACTGCTTTCAGGACATGCTTGCGATGGAAGTTATGAATATTCGCTCAGGATGTGAAAGTCACTAAAAGGTGAAGATTCAAGACAAAGATGTTTGGCTTTCAACGAGTATATTGTTAAGACTTGTTCTCCTCATCAAGAAGCATGTCCTTCTATCCTTGGAGATTCTAGAGGTCTTTATATCTCTTTCCCCTTGCTCTAACCATTACTTCTATCTTCACTTTTCTCATGAGCTCCTCTATCTAACCTTCCTTTCGCACCAATGCCCTTCCTGCCTTTCAGCATTCTTCTGGATCTTCCATATCCTTCCGCTTAGATCTCTAACTCAGATGAATAGAACCCCTACTGATATCAGTCCTTCGGACTTCTGTGGTCCGGACGTATAGTATCCTTTCGATCCCTTTGCTTACAGGCGAATGGTATGCTTTCTATCGTGAGGGACATTAGAGACTTCATCAGCTATGTTGCAAATGCAGGTACTTTCATATCTACAGCCTCTCAGCTGTTTTCTCATTATCGATGGCATGAGCTGGCAGAGTATCGATCCAATAACCACCATTAATTACTTATCAGTGGTGTGGTTGACAGCATGACAGCTCATCTGGTTTCGTTCGGTGCGAGTGATAATGGATACAGTTTCGATGATGTCAAGGGATGGCACTTGTACTATTCCGATAGAGCTATCGTCAAGTGATCATAGGTGACTCCGCTCCGATGGCCATTGGTGATGTACAACATGTGGGGTGTAATACTGAACAATTTCATCCCTCCGAGAGGCAATTCTGTTTCTGTGAGAATGGTGCCGATATTTCTCTAGTAATTTCTTCTTCTGCCAGGTACTCAAGAAATTTCTCTCGGCTTCCATACTCTCCCTACCATCAACTATAATTTGGCATACATTCTTCTTCAGATACTGCTTCTCCACCTTGACCGCATATTCCTTGAACTTCTCTGGAGCCTCGAATTTTGCCTTCATGAAATAGACCTTGGTATACATAGAATTGTCATCCTTAAACATGATAATATATTAGTCGCCACTCATCATCTGAGTGGGTATTGGGCCGATAACATTGGAATGGATTAGTTTGAAGGGACAGGTTTTAATCCTATCTTCGGGCTTCAGTGGCTAGAAGGGTTTCCGAAGCATATTTCCTATCATACAGGCTTTACCGACGAATTCTTATGGACTCTTGGCGTGAGGCTGTATGTCCTTGGTGATACACAGCAAATGCTTGATGGATGGGAGAGACAGATATCCAAGCCGCACATGCCACACAAATATGTCTTTTTTGTCAGATGTGTGTCAGATGTTGAAGTAGACTTCCAAGACCTCAGCAACAAGATTCGGAGTCTTTAGAATCTCCACTAAATAGTTTGACATCTTGATCGGAATGGTGCGGAGAATAAAGGGGTCTTGCACCAATGGAGCATTGTAAACAAGTGCTGAACTGAAGGTAACTATAGCTCCCTTCTCTAACATGAAGTCGAATCAGACTCCTTTCTACATCAGTTGAATTACACTTATGAGGTTATTTGTACCGCAGACTGGTACATGTAGAACATGCAACAGGGTGACTTTGACCGGTTTCGTATTCGGTCTTTCGGCCCATATGCTTCTAGTGGCAGTGCTGACGGTATCGATAAGAGAGTTGTTTGCTGTTTTCCTTTGATGCTCCCCCTTTGGTATTGGCTGAAAGGATTTGAATAGGTGACCATTTCCAGTAACGTGATTAGTAGCTCTCATATCCTGTATCCAGTAATCTGCAGTCCGATTCATCGAAGCGACATTAATATTGATCATGAATCTGTTCTGTTGAGGAGTTATTTGAAATAGGAATGATTCTGCATCATTATTCGAAGCCGGAATCACCGAGATCAGATTTGCATTGTATTTCTTTTTCTTCTCTGCTTATGCAGCCCACTTATCCTTATTTTGGCAATCTAGTTTCCTGTGGCCCTTTGTACTGCATCCGAAGCATATAAGTTCTGACTGTCCTGTAGAGTTGGAATTGTTCTTGTCTCGGCTTCTTCTTGAAACAAATGATGCAGTTCGAGGGGCTTACCCTTGAGCTCAGCGGAGCTTACCTTCGAAGGTTGTCAGGTGTATGACAATATTCTAAACTGCATCAGCCTTATCTGTAAGTTCCAGTACCGATTAGAAGTTCCTCTACTCCTCTGAGTTTGATAGATTTGAGATGATATTAAACTGTTCCAAATCATGTTCCACATTCACCCTGCATATGGCGAGGTCATTGATATACTTCTCCAGGACCATTATCCATTTGATTACCGAGAAGTATGATTTGACCTTACATACTGACATCTTCGCCATATCATATCTGGCATCAAGTTTAATGGCTTTCTTGAAGTTGGTATTTATTGTATCCCAGAGCACTGTCAGATCAGTCTACTTTATCGCTGCGTATGGTCTTCAGATTGATGGTCCTAACAAAGAGCAGATGGTGCTAATAGGTTGCTTGCAGTTGTTTCTGTAGGTCTTCCAGTCTCAGAGAAAGTTGTCAAAAGGATTTAATTCGGCCGAGTGCTGTGATTCGGGCTTGAAGTTATACTCGGGATTCAAGGGCTGTGGAGTCATCATAGGAATGGAGGATCTAGATGCTGCCAGTGCAGCCGAAGGACCAGAGATAATCTCAGAGTCATCTACTATACGCCAAATGGTGAGATGCTTCAGAAGATCCTTGGCTTTCAATACCCAAGGGTGATAGTTATGCTGTGTTAGCTTCGAGATTGGTGTCAAAACTGCTGTCGACATGTTAACTAAACAGAGGGTCGTATACCACTTATGCTTTGAGAGAATTCCGAGCTTTTCTCAGTCACACTCTATGCTGTCTGTGGAGGTCGATCTAAAGGGAAGTAGCCAGGTTCATAATCTGTTGAAGCTGTAATGTCAGGTACAAAAGAAATTCGTACACTCTGTATATTAGTATCTAGAGAAGTACAGTCAAGAGAAGAGAAAAGGAGAACTAACTAACTACTTTTCATGAGTCATGTGGCATACGACCGAGATCTTAGACAATTCGTTAATCATGTTCTATGAATCTGTTTAATATTGTTTTGGTATATTGACCATTGTATCATGTGATAAGTTTGGTTTTGAATGAGATATCGAATATTATAAGATGATGAAACATTGCCTGTTTTTAGGTGCAATGGTGGTAGGATATATCTTGTTAAACAAGTTAAATTCTTGTATTGACTCTCATGATATTTATGATAGCTGCAGGAAGTGTTCCAAATGTCACAATATATAGCCTCTGATTTGATTATGATCTCATCGACTATCTGATGCAAACCTCAAACACACAATCCATGAGCAGTAGAAGTTGAATTATATACTTCTCAATTGAAAGATATTACCTGCTATTCACTTGTATTTATCTATGTTAACTAACAAATAACAGAGTTTGTATCAATCAAATATACTGCCAATTGCAGTTCAGTCTTTTATTCTTGCAAATAAGCAGACTTATATAACTGATATACCATATAGGTATAATGTTCAGGTTGACAGTCAACAGTATAAATTCACCACCATGCTATCTATATATTCTTCAGCTTCTCTCTTTTCTTCATATTATTTTTCTTTTCTATTTTGAAACAACATTACCTAGTAATGTCTCAACTACCTTCAACTTCTTTCAGCAGCAGAACTGGATCTGAAGCTGACTAAATGGGAAATACAAATGATCAGAGCACACAGCTCAATATAAAGTCCAGACTCTATGTTAAATAGCCATCAATATTACATCCAGAAATATTCACACTGGCAGAAAGTTGTAAATCATATACAACACTGGTGCCAAGAATAACAGCAAAAACATAGAGTATGATATAAATACCCTTATATATAAAACAGACAGCTAATTAACAACATCAATTCTAGCTGGTTTGTGTTTGGAGCTTTGTGAACAGTTCATGCAGAGTCATAAGGGCAACCATATATGGTTAATCAAGGTATATATCTGTACAGTCTGCTAAATTGAACAGTAGGTTATTATCAGCTCAGTAGTTTCCGCCAATGGATTTGGCAATGATCAATACCGTGAGTGAAAGAAATGATATTTAAATGCCTTGGAGGAAGCTACAGAGGAGTTCAAAATTGATGATGCAATCATATCTCACTTTCGAAAGCAGCAATAGATATCTAGTAGGTTTTAAATATCTTGGGAATGATGGCCAGGAAAGTTGTCTTGATTCTGCTTCAGTTAGCAAATGTTTGCATCGCATTCAATATGGTCAATATGACCAAATTCAGTATGTTAGGTGGTGCTATTGAGCAAACAATGAACATTGTCAAAAGGAAACAAGCTAAACTTTGAGAAAAACGATACGTAGAATATAGTTGCCTGACCATGATAGCGTGAAAGCAGTAGTTGAAAATCATCTATTCATGGTATATAATAACCTCCAAGATGTCAATCTCCAAAGCCAAAAAGGTAATACATGCAATCCTGCAACCCACAGGAAATACAAAGATACCACCTCTGGTATTTCTACTATTACACTACTGCACAGATTTACCCTTTTGCTGCTATACTACCTGTACAACAACATGCTCCAGTTGCCTTGATATGAAATCCTCCTTCTGTACAAGATAGTCAATAGTGGTTTTCCACAAACAGATATCTTGTATATTATTATGTAAAAAGTCAGGATTCAAAGGAAGACAAGGATAACTTAGATGATCACTCAAGTACTGATAAAATCGCTCTGAACATGTGAGATATATACTGATACCTATCACATACTGATAATTGCTAACATATATTATGAAGATTATGATAGTTTTGATATATTATTTGAGAATTTGAGTGAATAGTCAGTTGGAAACAATTGACCATTTGTTTGTATTTGTATCTACAATTTCCAAGTATTGTTATAGATATATTTGGTTTATTGTCATGGAAAGGAATTTATGTATGGGAGTGTCAGCTATTTAATAAGTAATGGTGAATAGAACATTCAGTAGGTTGGTTTGAACAAAGGAAATCATTCTGTTGGATATTCCAAAATATTTAAATAGTATATGTCAACAGAGTATTATTGACTTTATATCTCAAAACTTGTTCAGAAGTGGAGATAATATACTACATATTGCAATAATAGTACTCTTGACTGCCTTTATACATAAAACCTCTCTAATCACATATAATGAAACTTTCCAGTAACCTCTGAAAATGAGTGTTTATACCTTTGTAAAGTCTACTCTATTGGTAGATTGAAGTCAAATACCTAATACTGTTGTTTAAGAATAATTGTCCATCTGTATTGACGAATTGTTTTTAACAGGCATATCTTATTGTCAATAATAATGTTTGATACAACTGAATTCCAAGCCATATACATGCTATGTATAAAGATTTGCAAAACTATATCAACAACAATAAATGTATAAACTAACTTATGACTTTAAGTTACTATCTGCAAAGTGAGTATCTATGGAGTGTTAATCCTTTTTTGGGAGTGGTCTTCTTCAATGGCAGCTGCAGAATACTTCGCACATATATTCATACATGATTGCATCCGTATATCAATGAATTATTTCCAACAGTATACAATATGACTTTGATGCAACCTGTATAAGTGTTTGGCAATGGAACTTCAATACTCCTTTGAAGACAACTGTGATAGCTGATTGCAGTCAAATATCTCATAGTATTGATTAAGAATAATTGCCTACCTTTATTAACAAATTGTTCTCAACTGGTATACTATATAGTATATAATAATTCATCATGAACTTAGATTGCAAGCAATTCACTTGCGGTATAGGAATAAATACCAACCTTTGGAAGCAAAAACTACTATGTTAACAAAATTATGGAGTTCAGTTACTATTTACAAAGTAAACTTCAATAAAGTATCAATATTATTTTGAAGGTGACTCTCTTGACTAGTTACAGTAGAATACTTAGTTATCACATTCTTATATAATTGGTCTCCTTTATCCGGAGATCATTGTCAACAATATACAGTCACTAGGCAGAAGTCATGGTGATTAGATCTGAGTACCCCCTCATGAACAAATCCTCTAACAACATAAATCAATATTACACTCCAACCAAAGATGATACAGTCTTCAAATCAAAAATACAAAGTGTCTGGATACTATTAATAATATCTGTATAAGGAGAAAATAAATCGAATACAATTACATGCTCAGTACCTTATATACCATTCCTTAAAATCAAGTACAGTAGCCATCCTGTCAGGTATGCTTTTCCACAGTTTCTCAAAGTAAGCCTCCTGTATCTTCTCAGAGCTTGGGCAGGACTTCAGCCAATCTTGCTTTCACTTTATTCAGTCCTCCTTTTGTGTATCCAATATCTGGGTATTTCCTATTAAGACTGCACTTGAGCTTCACCCTGACATATTCGATAGGGTTGAAATGTACAGAATAGGGTGGTCCGGTATCCACCTGGATATTGTATTTCTCAAAATAATCTATAACCACAGCTGCTTTGTGTATTGGAGAATTGTCCTGCGGGAAGATGAAATATCCTAGGGTGTCCTGGATATGTTGAAGAACTTCAAGAAGAAGGTACTCAAGTGCTTAACATAGACATCCTGGTTGATCTATTTGACAATGAGAGGGTAGAAGGTTCCACAGTTCCTGCGCCAAATACAACCCCAGACCATCAAGAAAATCCCTTTACCCTTTTATTTTTGTGCAATTCAATCTTTGAACTACTTTTCAGGTAATTGTCGAAAGACTCACATTTATCGCCCTGAATCACTCTTCTCTACTGAGAATTCATCACTCTAAATGTTTTCTTATCACTCCTCATGTGTCTAATTGTTGTGTTCAAGTGTCCATTGTATGCCTCGGAATATTTGTTTGTCCTCGAACTTTGGTCTTTCCTTTTCTAGCCTCTTTCTGTAGCTGTTTGGGTGCCAGTACCAATCAATAGTTGATAGTAATATTTTTGAGGCATACATATTCCACAATTCAGCTCTTGTTATTTGTCTGTCATTTATAAACCTCTTGCATAATAGATCCCAATTGTCACCGAGTCTGAATACATGGTCTGCCACTTCGTGGATTGTTTTTAAGAAATTGGCAGTCAGCAGCATAGACAACAAAATTGCGAACTGATATCCACAGTAGCTCTGTTATCAGCCTAATCGCAGCAAAAGAGTATTTCAAGTACAAGAGAATAAGGATTGCCCCCTTCTCTTCCAGAGACATCTCTTACCTGGCAGTTGGAGGTATAATGGGAGGTGTAGTGGGCTTGCAAAGTTGCAACGCTGTACTTTTGATGGTGTGCATACAGACCGAATCACCAAGACTTTTGTATAGCAACTGTAAGATGTGATTTCCAAGCAATTTCTAAAAGTGAATGTGAACAGAGCATTAATACATTTGTGAAAGCTGTTCCCTTGCTTTAAAGCAGCCAAATTTATGACTCTAAGATTCATACATGATTTCATGACTTTATCGATGAATCGTCTCCAAACAAGTCAAGCTTGAAAAATTCTACTTATTAGTTAACTGTATCGCAAGCCATATACTGACTATACATGAAACAATGACAACTACTTTAACAGAATCATCTTCTGCTACTGAAAGATATGGCTAGTCTACAATATCTACAAGTAAGTATCAGTCGAGGTAGAGAACTTTCAGAATACCTTGTTCTTTAATCGAACTTGAAGCACCGATTAACAAAATATCAAAATACATCAGGAAATAATCCCAACAGGATTTGGTACCTATGTATATTCCCAACTCACCTAACGTTTCCAAAGCATCTGGGCCCATACATAGGTATCAACCATTGTAATGGTGGCCAGCCTATGGCAGGGTAACCATCCGTCTGCACAGTATATAGTCAGCTCGTGTGAGTGCTCTTGCACACCATCGATAATCTTACCTATTGAATCTACCTTATTCTCAAATCCACATTTGCAACTGAATCTACCTTATACTCTTATACGAGGCCATACACGGATGCATGCCCTGACACTGTTCTCCATCTTTAGTAATTGGATACGTTTCACTCGTGGGATTTTGTGAATTACCCCTTTTCATTGCATTACTACTTGCTACCTATCATCGAGAAGTCATACAAATACACAAGATTACTTCGAGAAATCGTACGGATATATGCGATCTACCATCGAGATATCCTACGGGTCTCATTACCCCTGTTCTTGACGCGTCGATACACGCGAGTTCAATGCAAAGCTGAAAAGACAGGCGGAAGCCGAAGACAAAATAAGACCCAAAGACAAAATAAGACCCAAAGATGAGCATCTCGGTTCAGTGTTTTGAGCATGTTTATGGTCCCGAGACTGCTCAAACGGCTCGGACTACCGCTACCACCCGAACCGGCATTGATCTCCACCCAGGCCTTGATGGGCAGATGGTGATATCTGCGAAGGAGAGTCGAAAGATGAGCAATACGGTTCAGTGTCTTGTACATCTTGATGGTCCCGAGGCTGCTCAGGCGAGTCGGGCTATTGCTACCACACGAATCGTCATTGATCTCCACCCGGGCCTTGATGGGCAGGTGGTGATATCTGCGAAGGAGAGTTGAAGGGCAGGGTCGAAGGGCAAAAGTCGGAGGGCAACTGAAAGTTGAAGGACAAAGCGAAAAGTAATCGATGACAGTTGATGGGATGACTGTACCGATGATCTGGATTTCAAGTGGACACGATCACGATCATCGTTTGCACGAAAGTATACCTCATCAGTTAACATGGAAGTACATCTTATCGTTTGCATGGAAGTGCATGTACCTTATCGAAGTACACCTGAATCGAAATTCAAAGCGTACTTAAAAATTACCTACCTACGATCGGAGCGGAAGCTCTCAAGCGTACTTGACGATTACCTTCCTACGATCTGAGCGAAAGTTCTGAAGCGTACTTGACGATTACCTTGCTACGATCTGTGCGGAAGCTCTCAAGCGTAGTTTACGATTGCCTTCCTCCGAACCGAGCGGAAACTCCAAAGCGTACCTATATGCGTCAGTATTGCACAGACAAAGTGCACTACAGAGAGAGACTACCGAGTGCACAAGCCTTGGGTGAGATAAGCGTACTTGATTGATATTGTAAGTTCGATCTTCTCATAGATGCTCATGAGTTAGATAATCGGCGAATCACATACGGTTGATGATGAGAGCCAATGACGGTTATCGATACGAGCACCACAGAGGCTGTACTACGGAAGCTACAGACAGATGGGCTTGGATATGGATATGGAGCTTGGTACTGCCGAGCCACGAAAGTTATGGATTCGAGATATGGAAATCTGGAGGTTACAGGGGTCAATTTGACATTTCCTTCTCTTCTCTTTTCTTATTTGATCTCGGTCCAGTACAAATAGCATTGGCATGAATTTTATCACCGACCACTGGAGGTGGATATTTCCCTTGTACCGGATCTACCGAAAGATCACCCCCAGGGATGATGATCAGCAGTGGGATTTACAAGGGTGTACGAAGACGTATGGACTTGGATTTGTTTCTTCTTCTCTTCATGTATGGGTATGCAGCCCAGGAGGTCTGCAGATAAAGAGGGGGAAAATGTGATGGCGGCCAGCCTATGGCAGGGTAACCGTCCATCTGCCCAGTATATAGTCAGCTCATGCGAGTGCTCTTGCATGCCATTGATAACCTTACCAATTGAATCTACCTCATTTTCAAATCCACATTTGCAACTGTATCTACCTTATACTCTTATACGAGGCCATATACGAACGTACACCCTTACAACCATCAGTACACGCCATGCCTATACACCTAGTTGTCACAACAATATACAGTATTGGCCATGGTTTTGCACTTCACAGAGTTATTACTTTTCTCATCACAATTATTGAATATGTTTGATTGAAATAGTTTATACTAATCTATGCACAAATACCTCCTTCCACATTGCTACAGCACCTTGAATACCCCTTCTCTACCTATTCAATAGACAAGTCAAAACCAATCAAGTAAAGGTGCACAATGAGGAATGGAAGGAGTACCATTTCTTTTTCTGGTGGGGCAACTCTAGTAGTTATGCGACCAATACCTGAAGTATCCGAACTTAATCAGCTCTATGTGCTGAATTGAATGGCGCTATTTGTGATTGATTCAGACAAGAATGACAATAGTCAGAACTGATCAAACACAGGAGAAGAATACGCGAGAGGAGCAGGAGGAGGAGTGCCATGACTTTTGCTTGTTGGGTAACTCTAGAAGTTGTGCGACCGATAATTGGAGTACTTGAGCTGGATCAACTCAATCCGAAAATCGAATGGCAGTGTCTATGAAAACCTCGGCAATGAACTCCAACAGTGACAACTAATCAAATTCAGGAGAAAGAGGAGGAGGAAGAGGAGGAGGAGGAGGAGGATGAGGAGGATAAGTACCATTCCTTTCACTTGTGGGACAACTCTAGGAGTTGTGTGACCAATAACTCGAGTACTCAAATATGATTACATCAATATGGAGAGTCGAATAGTACTGATCACGATGGATATGAAGACAGACTGTAATACTCAGAAATGATCAAATAAAGGAGAAATAGGAAGTGAAAGATTAGGAGTTTAAATACAATGTCTTTTCCTTGGGAGACAAATCTAGGAGTTGTGCGATCGATGAGCTTGATCTATCCAATATTCTGTGGGACTTAGAGAATATCATAGTGAAGAAAAGGGTACATAGTGATTCGCACCAATGTCATTGCTTTACAAATAGTTGATTCCACAACCCTTTAAGTAGGTTTCAAACAGAAACGTACTTATGCTTCAGATTGAGTATGATTTCAGAACCGGTCTCTAGGCTACAGTCCAATTTAGAATGTGAATATTTCTGGATAACCTGGTACCATTTCTCACACAATATGTCCTACTTTTTCAGTAGTTGCATTCCAGTATTCTCAGTTGCTCGGCAATATGGCTTATAAGATACAATACATTTCATATCAATCTGGATTGATTAGTGTCAACTCAGGATTCCAAATATCCAACCCTTCCGATAATTTGTTGGTATGATCAGTATTATGATTCGATGAAATATTTCAGTCAGATACTAAACAAATATGTTATAGGTTGAATATTGATATTGGATGCAAGTTGTCAGTAAAAGATATTATATATTAGTAACTGAGGGTAGTTATTATTGAAGAAGACTAGTTATTTTTGTCCGGACAAGTCTAGTTTAATAAGACTGGTTAGACACATATATATTGATTGTACAATGACAATTGTAATCTAAAACCAATTGGATCAAGGAATATAATGAAAATATTACCCATCATTTTGAGCTGACTCATGATTCTTAAATATTGTTGGCAATGAAGCGGATCGGTTCGTCGCGGATCAAACCAAGACGTGAATCGAAGCGGATTCAATCCGAGGTTTGACAAAGTTCCGAGATTTGTCACCAACTGATTTACGAACCATCGATTTTCGAACAACAATAAGTCAGCGAATTCGTATCAGAATGGCTCGATTATTAGTGCATCCTGTAGCGGATGAAGTTAGCTACAAGATGCACTAATATTCGAGCAGATCGAAAAAGAACTCCTTTACTTATTATTGTTTGCAGTTGTGGGCCGAAACAGTGAGGTTTGAGGGGAATAGGTTGGTAAGGATCCGGTTCGTCAATGGTATGAATCCCTGGCAGATCATTGCCACCACCATTCTTGAATTGTTAATAAAGAGTTTATAAGTATGAAACTACTTTTTTGCTAGCTTTGCTATGAATACATCATATCTTAATGAACCTATTCTGAATTCTTGTCAAAATTAATTGGTTAGTGATATGCTTACATTGGGATTTTATTTCACAAATTGAAATATGTTGTTTACAAGTCCAAAATGGGTAGATAGCACAGGAATACACATCTAGTTATTACTAATGTGTTTAAAGGCTGGAGATATGTTGAGACAGTTGTAATGTATTGTGTAGATATTGAGAAGGTCAAAATTATATTTGAAGAAATTGCAGAGCATCAGCAATAATCCTAGTTTCTGTTAGGAATACCCGAGTATTCCTGATAGCTCTGATAGCTCTCACGGAATCTCATACCCTCTGATTGAGAATTACACGCTACCTGTTACCCAGGCGACGGATTGCATTGCATCTGCAGCGACTATTATACTACATGTTTTATTCTTGCGACATGTCGCATTCTATATTACTCGGTGGATACTCATCCACCACACTCGACACTGCGGTATCGTACTTCCTTTACTTTGTATCCGAAATGTGGTGATATTCATACACTGTCAGAATGACCCATGTATATCACTCTTCGCATGGACTCCAGTTGCGCTGTAGCCGTTTACACCATGTCTGGCGATATGTATACCTCTCTCTGGCCAAGTACCACAATTTACCTCTCCACTATTACTATTTATCGGATATCGTACTCTCCCCTTATATATCTTTAGCTTTGAGATGTTGTCACTTATTACAATACTGTCTTCCTTTCAGATACTTCGCTTTCCATTGAATTTGCTTCGCCATTATCGTATTTTACACGTCTGAAATATACTGTCCAATTTTCACACTCACTAGTATTACGCCCTCAGTCGTCCAAAGTCTGCGTTCATCTATGATCGGCTTGTGATGCTTCTTCCTTCTCATACGCATCCGCATCATTGCCATCATTATCCTAATACCCATCGATATCACTGGTTTCCAGGTCAAATGTCTTGAGTCCAGTCACAGTTTGTCGTCACGGCCTGGTAGTGGGGATGGCATTGCTGTCATTGCTTTTGTCCCCTTCATCTTCGTAATCCCTGCTGCCCTCTGGCATCTCGGAATGCAGTTCGTCATCTATGCAATTGTTATCTGTTGGGATGTTTGGGTCAGTGCTTCGGATCTCAGGCCTATCAAGCTCTGCTTCAGAGGTGAAATAGTCAAGAAGAGTATTGTCAACACGTGCTGCTTTCATGCTGATAACCATAGCAGGTATTGGATTGTCCATCAATTCGATCCGATATTTGACTGTAGGAAAAGTGTTTTTATACACCCTCTATTGGTAGCTCTCCGATAGTGTGTTCCAGGTATTCATCAAGAATGTATTCGTATCTGCAATGCCAGGCAAGGTTAATAACTTTCGAGCCATTGCAGCTGATCAGGTTGTGTTCTTACCTCCGTTGTTCTTGTAGTTGAAGTAGTTCGAGCGATCAGGTATGTCCACTTTCAGCTTTGACTTGGAAGTTCTCGGAGGAACACCTAAATTGTTATACCACTCCAGCAGAGTATGGCACTATGCGGTGCAGATAAACATGATCAATGGCAAGGGTATTTGACAGTCCTTGTCGTTAAACATGGAATTATAAAATCCATCAGCATACTTACCATTGTTATTGATACAATGATAGAATTTGATGTAGATAAACTCTGGGATTGCTTCTGCCAGGATGTAAAGTGGACGGTAGCCATTCATTAGCAGCTTTCGACTCTCTCTGCGTTGGATGTGGACTATGTACACTACCTTCCACACGCTCTGCTACAGGAAAAAGATACTTATCGTCTGCCAGAAGGGAATCAATAAATTCCAAACGCTCTGCGTCGGATTCGAAGCAGTGGAGATCATAAAGCTCTGCTATATTGTCCCTTGCTGATTGAATGAAATGGGATTTAACCATATCGACCTGTGCTCGAACCTGGTACCGATTTGAGCATGTAATATCTAATGTGGGATATTGCTTCAGCATACCGCTTTCAAGATCTCCTTTGTTCGTACCTCATATTTTATGGACCAAATATTGCTTTGCTGCATTGCGGTGTTTCAGTACTTCTCTATTATCTGCCTGTGTGGGGCTTCAGCTAATGTATTCACAACGCGTTGCATTGCATAACTTACCATCTCCAAATCGCTTTCACTCATAAATGGGTATCTGTTCCATATGTAGAGCCCCAGAAGTCTGCCTGTTGCAAATACAAGACGCGTTATGACTGAGTGACCAAATCAATGGATGCTGTAACTGCCGGAGACCACGGATCGAGATATAGATACTGCCTGCAGTGGTAATTGCCACTGCCTCTGTATATGATTCCTTTCTGTAGCTCGCTTTCGCAGTGAATTTCAAATAATGGCGCGGGCTTCTAGATTAGGGATGAAGATAGGTAGGTTTTCAAGATCGCTGAGACGAGTGGGAGTGCTAGTGATGCTGGATGTGGCGCTGGATACAACACGATGTATTAACTCTGTCTGTAAGGTTCCTCCCGATACTGGTGTGCTACCACTGCTTGTACCAGGTGCAGTGGTTGGAGTATTTATTGAATGTTACTAGGTAGTGAATAGGGTGGAAGTCACGCATTGAGTGATATCTGCAACGTGAGAATTGTTCAGCGAAGATGAGAGGGTAGAGTTCTCACCTTGGATTGTAGAACCGATGGAACTCCCTTCCTGAGAGCAATCCTTCTCGCCAGTCAGTGCAGAAATACGTCTCTGAGCAAGGGAAAGCTGATAATTCTCCAAAGGCCTATACTTTTGTTGTTTCTGATGATTAGCAAGACTTCGAATATTTTGTTCTACCGGAGTCATATCAGGGTGAAGGCGTTGAGAAGGCATATTCCGGATTAGATGTCCAACATTGAAAATGTAGGAGTACTTTCCTCTGCATCCAGATGCAATGTCAAGCGAGATAGAGTTCTATTTGAATGACCAGAGAGGAATTCGAAAAAGAAGAGTGGCGAAGTATAGACTGTACTAGACTCCAAATCACAATCGCCCGTGATGATACTCGGGTATGAGATCCATTGAAAAGTGTTCAATCATGGGGTTAACTACAAGTAGATTAAACTCAGATTAAACTCAGCATTGATATTCTCTATTACAGCAATGTCTGAAGATCTATTTGCACCACTTGAAGAGTGTTTATGCCTTCTTGGCACGATTATCATAGTATTGCACTCATTCTTGGCACAATATTTCGAACCATATATTGTGTATATCTTCGGCTTCCCGGTGGGAATCCCGTTTTGGCAGAGTTAAAAGCATCGCAAAGTCAACAATGACTTATTCTCTATCGTATGATATCAGTAGCGTATGCTTTGTGCAATGCTAGGTTTATTGGTAGCCATATTGGATGGTTGCACAGTTTTGACAACCTGATAACTACTGAATTTGCTCCGAGATGTATGTGGTCTGAGTGGTAAAAGTAGTGAATGAAAAAGAAATGCCCAGCATGGTAAACATTCCTCACCACGAGTACTAAATCTCATCTAGAGCTATCGCGTTCGTGATGTGCCTGGTAATTGTACAAGATGAATGCTGGGCCGTCTTGTGTTCATTAATCAACAAAATGCAGGATATCAATTAAAATTATCATATCTTACAAGTTGAACCAAGAAATTGCAGCAACTCGAGTATATATATCCCTTCTTCCCACCGACACCTCCTTTCTCTTTTCTTGCCGGTTTAAAGAGACTGCCAGCATTGTGAACTATCTCAACATCACATGACTTGCACAAAACAATGCCTCTCGTTCCAACACACACCAGATAACCTACACAACATTGTGCGTTCCCTCTGAGCTTCCTTCCACTATATCAGACTGTATTATAATACTAACGTCTCGGACTCGTCAGAAATGATGGCCAGCTCGAAAGCTGTGCTTCAGGTGCAGCAATATGTCATCCCATAAGAGATTATTGCCAGCCCGGAAGCCTCACTGCAGATGCAGTGCGAGGAACGGGACAGGCATTTCCAGCACATGATGATATCTCTTGTGCTGTTACTTTGCAGTTGCAGAAGGAAATGTATGAGGCAGACTTGGACATGGAGGGCTAACTAGAGTGGATATATTTAAAGCCGAAAGTATCGCCCACCTTGTCATTTCCTCAAATGATGATACCGACTCTACCGAGGAGTTGGATATTGAAGATGACTCAGAATATGATTCTGATGTGGATATGCACATAGAGGATGATGTGGACACACTGTACAGCGTTAATTTAGATAGCATTTTGAATATGGAATAGTGACATTGACGATGAAGAGAAGGAAGATGAAGAGGAAGAAGATAAGGAGGAGGAGGATGAGAATGAGGAAGAGGATCAGGATGAGGATCAGAATAAGGATGAGGATGAGAACGATGAGGATGACGATGATGGCAACAAATAGTGGATAATTGGCCAAGGAGAGATGGTAAATACATCGGCTGACAATGTACATACCATGGTAGACGATGAGCCAATTGTTCTACCTAAGCAAGGTCAGGAGATGCGCGAGCATACCCCACAGATACAACCTCCAGTACCTGCCCCATGGGCACAACCCCAGAGCCTCACCCACAATCATAAACTCCAGAGACTCATTTCCTCAGTGGGCTGGAGTGTTTGAGACTTGTAACGCGACAAAAGCCTCACACAGTGGCTCCGACTCTGGGAGAAGCTGACACAGCAAGAAACACCTCCAATGTAGATGTGAATCTGCAGTTGCTCGGCTAATCGGCAGGTGGTGACAGTCTTCCTGATGTGCTTCTCCCAGATGTGCCTCTCACCGATGTGTCTCTCTCTACTGTCCCTGCTCCTGATGTCCCAGTTCCTGATGTCCCTCTCCCAGAGGCGCACTCAGATGGCTTTGTGGGCCAGGAGTGAATCAGTCCTCGTATTGAAGAGGAGGCGATAGTTGTTGCATTCGGGTTAAGGTCCGATTCTTGTCTTGTGAGTTTCCTTTGCTGTAAACTATTCATCTCAGGTACTGATTGAGGCATGTGTGGAGGTGTTTTGTTCGCTTAGGGTTGTTTTGTTTTCCGGCTCATTTGGATTAGGGATTTGGTTGTGGGCTTGTTCGTTTCCTTTGTTCTAATCTATTTCTCTCAAACATTGCTTATTATACGTGTTGCAAGGTTTTTGGATCGCTCAGGGTTTATTTTGTTTACAGGTTTTGAATTGGTTTTATTTTATTAATAGTATTATGGGATATTACGCATGCAGCACTTTTGCAACTCCTGACATGTAAGGAATCTCCTTGTGATTGTGTTGAGGCTCAGTAAATCTCTCAGATTAGCAGAAAGTATCATGAACTTATATCCACACCAGACTGCTCAGGCCTGGTACCAACTTTCAACCCATTCTACACTGTATACTCTACTCCTCGCATGTCATCGACAATGCCAGAGAAGACTCCTTTCCATTGCCCTGAAGTTTCATGCTGAACGAAGTTCACTTCAGACAGCTGATGACTGAAACATATCACATTACACCATTCTGAACACCTTCAGGTTATACACCAGAATAATCTGACTATTCGCAGCGCATTCCGAGGGGTTGAACCCGCTCTGCGATGTGAATTCAATACTAACAAAGAATTAGTCGAAGAGTTGATGTGTTTCCCTAGCTCAAACACCTTCAAAACATCGCAGACTCGGAGTCCCAACTACCGCCCCCTCCTCTGCTACAGACAGAAGTATACCCCGGTATCAGTGCTCTGCTGAGTGATTACATTGCTGAGCCATGAGAATGCAACGCTCAGTATTACCTTGAGATGAACCTACAAAACAATCCCTACAACCCATTTGCGACGTGTAAAGTGTACAAATATATCCAGTGTGGTATCATGAAGAAGGGTATGGAGACGTACTATGACAATCTGCTGAAGGGAGAAAATACCACTCTGCGTTTTCCATGCTTCAAAAATGGGGAAGGCATCCAGAAGATCATGGCCAGCATGCCAGATTATCAGGCTCTCGGGGAGTGGAAACAACACACTCTCAAGGATATGAGATAGAATGAAAATCACCATCACTCTATCAAATACTGGAGTCACGACTAGTGTTGGCAACGAAGCGGATCGGTTTGTCGCGGATCGAACCAGAGTGCGGTTCGATCCGGATTCGATCCGAGATTTGGACGAAGTTCCGAGGTTTGTCCGAACCGGTTCGTGAACCATCTATCTTCGAACAAAAATAAGTAAGCGAGTTCTTGTCCGATTGGCTCGATTATTAGCGCATCTTGTAGCGGGAGAAGTTAGCTACAAGATGCATCTATATTCGAGCCGATCGGACAAGAACTCGCTTACTTATTTGTGTTCGCAGTTGTAGGTCGAAATGGTGGGGTTTGAGGCGAAAGGCTTGGCAAGGATCCGGTTCACACGGACCAAATCGGTTGGTCAATTGTACGAACCCTGGGCGGTTCGTTGCCAACACTAGTCACGACATCATCAAAAGCATGAGATGGTTGATGCGGCAGCCAACATACATCAAGCATCTCATGTACGACCCTCAGCATTGCTTTGACAGCAATACACCTCTGAACCGCCTTTATACTGAAATGTACATGGTGGACTGGTGGTGGAAGATACAGGTAAGAAGAGATACCAGAGGATAATAATGTGCTAATCGATATTATGTCAACACTCAGAGAGGGGGATATACTGGTACCCTTCATCTTCATGTCCGACGGAAAACATCTCTCAAATTCAGCTGGAAACAAGAAACAGTGGCGTATACCCATGACCATTGGCAATCTATATTCGAAGATCTGCCAGACGCCCTCAACGCACAGCATCGTGATGGTCACTCTCCTGCCGATTCCGATCAAGAACCGCAATAATCCTCAGAAGGGGATGGATGAGACGTGGTAAACAAGTCGGAAGGTGCTGAACAAGGTACTCTGGCAGGTCCTCCAGCCTCTCACCTTTAAACAAAATGCCAGTGCTGAGGGCAGGTATTACAATGTTCTCTGTGCAGATGGCAACTTCAGGCATTGCAAACCAGTTTTAGCAGCATGACTTGCAGATTGACCTGAGAATTGTGACCTACATCATCTCAAGAGGTAGGTCTGTTTTTGGTATCAGTATCTAAAGAATGAACTTGGAGATTATGTCCCTCCAGACAAGCAATACTCTCAGCAGAATCACAACCTATATAGCACGCTCAGCAATTCCAACACCAAGGTACCTGATGCCGAATTGTCGTCGCACCATGTTCACTGAGTATTCAACCTGTTTCAACATATTCTCTATATCGTGAGTGACCTTCCAAAGTCTGACCTCCTACATACAATTCAGATCTGCATACTTGACCACCTTCAGAAGTGGATTTTCCACTTCAAGAAGACGTATGAATGGCTCAACAAGTACATAGTAATCTGGTTATCCGTGCCGGCTTACCACGATCTCACACCAAAACATAAGTCATATGAGGAAGTTTCGTAATGGAATGAAAAGGAGATGAAAGAAATGAGCCAGTACCTGCTTGGAGTTGTAACCAAGTCTTTACAAGGTGGAAACTCAGGCTCAGAGTTCGATATTCAATCTCACAATTGAGTGCACACAGGTATTATTAGAATTCTATTTGTATGGTCAATTAAAATCTCACGATGATACAACATTGAGCTATATGGAGGATACCTTACGTCATTTTCACACCTTCAAAAATATTTTCGTACTCGTGCGAGCCGACAAAAAGGCGAAGGCCAGAGCCAATATCCTGAGAACAGAACTTGTGAAGAAGCGAAAAATAGACAAGGAAATAAATGCTGAAACTTGGATGCCGTCCAAGAAGTGGGGCAAAATGAATGCCTGGCGGGATTATATCAGCCACGAGAAAGATATTTCCATGGAGTTAGATGCCGACTTCAACTGTCCAAAGATCTACATGATGTCTCATTGGGTCAAACAGATTTGTCGATATGGAACCTTGCCACTGTATTCTGTCAAGAGACATGAACAAGAACACAAAATGCACCTCGTGGATGGTTGGAATGCCTCCAATCACAATCTCATTTACCTGCTACAAGTAATCCCCTATCAGCGTCGTATTCTGTTTTTCAAAATCCGAGAGCTCAATCTCCAAGCCCTCGCTCAGCATCGGGAAAACAGCACTGTTGTCTGTAAGGTACCCCCATTCGATAGTAATCTGGCTATACCCCTGATATCCCAGTCATATGCGACGTCCGAATTCCTGGGACTCCAAAACCGCCATGATGGAAAGTATCCTGACACTATGATCAAAGACTTCATAGCATTACTTGACAATACGGAAGATGCAATACACCACATGACAATATACAACGACACGTGAGAGTTGCTAAACCTTAAGAGTCATAATAAGACGTATATATCGGATGAACAACTGCACACAATGGAGCTCTCTATTTATCATTGTATTCAGATTCCAGTTGAGGATTTAGAAGGTAACTGCATATCTCAGATATGTTCATGCACAGGAAGCCAAGGCTGGTATAGAGGGGACCGACAGAATGACTGGGTATGGTTAAAGCAACATCCGGGAAGGAATTATGGCGTGTTGAATGGTCATCTCCCGTGGCAACTGCAACAACTATTAAAATTCAAGCTCCTGAACAAGGACGGAACATTTGTTGAGTACTGCTTAGACCTGGTGCTCACTACAATACCTGAAAACTTGGGTAACTTTGATCTCATCTCGGTATTTGTACAAGTGACAAAAGTACCAGTAGCTATTGCTTTGCAGATTTTCAGCATGGGAAACATCGTCAGCTGCACACATGTAATTCCAGAGATATCTAATAGAAGTAAGACTAGAGTCCAATGGAACGAGCGATGGATTGTCAATAGTCACATAGATATGGTGACTTGGAATGATTTGTATAATTAGTAAAGAGAGAATTGCATTTTGCGTAAAGGTAGAAGGAATACGAGCAGAGGTATTCACAGCGTCATCAATTTCATTGCAATCCCGATACAAGTACATATCCAATGAATCTATTCCGACGTATAGTGACAGTTGGCTATAATGCCAGAGTTTTGGTTTAAAATAGGTGACCGACTGAGCAAGAGAAAATGGTAAAATTGCGCTTGGAGGGCGATATGCAACATGACATATAGTATTGATACCAGGTGCAAAGTTAGCCCCCACCTGAGTGTCTCGGATAGCTATGACAGAGTGCGTCCACTCTGATAGAGCCATTCTATCCGGACCAATATAATGTTAGCTTATAAGGTTGAAATAGATATTGCGGTAGCTATTAGTAGTTTTGAGAAGGTGCAAAAGATTACGAGTTAACTGGAAGAAGTGATTGACACTGATATATCATGCCAAACTTTGAAAGATTGTATTGGAGGTAAAGATAATAATATCAGAAAAACAAGAGTTTCCCTTTTACGTACTAGGTTATATTTACGAATACACCAAAGTTTCTGTCCAATTAAGTATGTGAGTGTGTATTAAACTACAATTAGGTGTATATATAGAGTGTGTCGAATGTATCACTCCTTTATCTCACGAACTTGAATTCCTGAAAGTCCAAATATTGGGGGAATTACTTTAGAAAAACATATAAAATCATGTGACAATCAATATTCTTCCAAATCTTTTCCACCAATAATAATGATATTGTAAATCTGAGACAGTTAGGTGAAAGAGCGATACATCTTGAACAGTTGATATATACATCACTTTGGGCTCAGATTAAAACTTGCAAATATATTTAAGCGAAGGTATGTTTGTGATTTTATGCCAGGCCAGTAATTAAAGATCCAGTAGATCCCATACGGCGAAATATACAAAGACAAACTGATTTATTCATAATTAATTGATAGAATACCAATATCTTGAGTTGATATCAAAAACTATCTTCATATTTTATATCGGCAGCTATCCAATACACAGCGAAAAATATTGGATGTGTTGAGGTTAGAATTGATACTGATATATATTTTAATTCATGTAGTACTCATTACTATATAGCTGACAATTGTTGAAATATTGTGGGACAGCATAGCATTAAGGTTGAACATACATAAGAAAAACATAGACATTATCATGAAATCTTGATTATTTTGCTTAATGAATTACAATAGCATATTGTTCAAATTGCCTTATTGTACATGATAAGAGCCTGAGATCATAATAAAATAAATATAAAATAAATCGATTTATAACGGTATAAAGTAGAATGTTGTTTCAGTTATATATGTTTATCAGAGTGAAAGAGAAAAGAATACCATATAGAAGGATGAAGATATCTTATACCTCAACAATTCTGGGTCAAAGTATATCTTTTGTATGAATGCAATCTGAAAGAAAACAAAAGTATTCTTTTGATTTGTATATTTCTTTATTTCATCTGTTAAATGTCTCATAGAAAACCATCCTGTCAATATAGTAAAGCCAATCCAACATTTAAATTTGAACATATATTGTTAGTTGAATAATCCAAAAATCCGGTATTGTACAAATCTTAACTCAATTTGCAACTGTTTTTGTTAAGTTTGTTTAGATTATAAAGGGAAGAAGAAGAAAGTATATGAAGTGCAATAATAGGTAATTATTTTCAGATTGCTTTTATAATAAGATAGTACATACAATATTTATCCGTGTCACCTTTTTACTACCTTCTATGTGAACTCTAAGTATATTTAATTACATAATCTTGATCAGAATTGCCTTTACATCAGTGTTCAGAAAAATATTATCACAGAAGCTATCACCATTGATTTACAGTATACAAAATAATTAATTATTATATTATTAAATCGTAAAGAATAAATTTTACTTTCCAATTGTATAATACTTCAGATCTATGTATTTATATGTTTGATGATAGGTATTGGTAACATAGTAGTTATATGGTAGTAAATTGGTTATAGTCATGGAAAATCAATTATGTCAGGTATAAATACTTCTCTGATAGATACCAATCAGATAATATATATACACAGCAAAAGAAACTTCATGTTAAAGAGAAATAATTTTGTAGTGCAATTTCACATACTGTATATTGAGGGTAGGGAGAATTTGAAAAGATAAAATTAATACACAATAGATAATACCCTATAGTTATAGTGGTAGAATACTGAATAATATGGTGAAAACTTGAAGATATTTCATATTTGAACAAATGACCATACTAATATAATTTGGCCCACATCCAATCAAATAAAGAAATAAATCTTGGAGACTTATTTTATATTCATTATCACAATTCATCAAAAATACATCTAATTCACATTTCTTATTGCAATTAACCTTCAATGTTAGTTAGTTATAACCTGTCAATATAGTCAAATCAAGACCAAAAAAGGTCATCAAATGTTTTATTTATAGCAAGATACAAACACCCTGATACAAGAACTGATTGATAGTTCACTATCAACAATTTCACTCTATGAGTATTGGCAAAGTTCAATTACCTACAGTATCATGAATTCAACTGTTTGGAATCGTTGAAAACTATACTGATTTAATATCATCCGGGATACTAGTACCTGCTCCTGTTCCAGATGATATGATAGTTGGACTAACACTTACCAACTGATAGTCTCTGTAGGAGGTATATCACTACCTTCATATGGAGACACTTCAGTCTCTAGGTCTATATATTATCAGGAACCTAAATACATATGAATACTAGACTCCACTATATTGAGATATCATTGGAATAATATTGCCAATAATGAAACTGTAGGTTATGTTGCACCTCACAAGTTGTACATCACCAATGGCCATTGGAGTGGGGTCACCTACAATCACTTGATAATAGCTGCATCAGGATAGTACAAGAGCCATCCATAAACATCATCGAAACTACATAGATTATCACTCGCACCCAAAGACATCAGATGAGCTGTCATGCAGTCAACCATACCACTGATAAGCAATTAAAGGTGGTAATTGGGGCGATACTTTGCCAGCTCATACCATCGATAATACGAAGACAGCTGAAGAGGTTGTAGATATAAATACACGTGCGCAGCTGATGAAGTCTCTAATATCCCTTACAATCGAAGGTATACCATTCGCCTGGAAGGAAAGAGATCGGAAGAATACAATAGGTCTGGACCACAGAAGTCCGAAGGACTGATGTCAGTAGAAATTCTGTTTGTCTGAGTTAGAGATCTAAGCGGAAGGATGCAAATGATCCAGAAGAGTGGTGAAGGGCAGGAAGGGTATTAGTTCATAAGGAAGGTTAGGTAGAGAAGCTCATGAGAAAAAGCGTAGATCGAAGTAATTGTTAGAGCGAGAGGACAGAGGTATAAAGACCTCCAGAATCTCCGAGGGTAGAAGGGCAAGCTTCTTGACATGGAGAACAAGCCTTAACAATATACACATTGGAAAGCCAAACATCTTTGTCTTGAATCTTTATCTTTAGTGACTTTCACATCCTGAGCAAATCTTCATAACTTCCATCGAAAGCAAGTCCTAAAAGTATTAACAATACTACTTGTACTTGTAAACCTGGAGTGACACTCCCAGTGTTACAGGTTAGGTGAAAAATATAACAATCATTATATGAAACAAACATTGTATGTAACTTGATAAATATAATCTGTAACATCTATTGTATCATGTATAAAACTTTTGAAAGACATAATTCCTCAGATAATATTCAAAAATATGAATCAACCAATACCATGAATATTCACCTGATATCTAAAATGTCAAATATTTTCAAACTGTCACAGTATTGTATAAAATTCTGCAATCTATCAATATCAGATTTGACACAGATAGTTAGACAGATAATAAATCAAATACATTCATCATAATGTATTATTCAGATATTTTCAGATATATTGGATTTCTTTTTGTAAATATTCTATATGCTAAATACTGAAATTTCAAACGAGTACAACTGACAGACTGCTATAGACAATATATTTTCCACAAAATGAATGTCAGTGATTGGTATTGGAATAGATAGTTTTACTCTCCTAATGTTGAAACTATTGTACCAATAATATTTAATATGTGATAAGACTCATCTAATGAATTGTTTGAGTGATAAATATATATAGCCCTTGTATATTACTAGAAGTAATATTTGTAATGATGTATGCCACATCTCCAAGACACATAACTGTATTCTCATTGGGCTACTATCAAATCTCTAACACAGTGATAGAATTATCAAAAATACTTGATATGACACTATCCATACTATTCTGTTACTATTCCAAACAATCATTGTCACTGAATCATAACAAGAATGGGATAGTACATACAATTGTTTTTGGACACACTTTCTACTGTTAACATCACAGATATATCACTATGCAAAACATATTGATATTGTTTGGATATTATATAATACTTATCATATGAATGAAATACCGAATGATTCACCTATATGGTATTAAGATCGATAATCAATCTATAATACATCAGATTGAAAAAGCTATTAGAAGTACCTTATACAAGATTGTATTAACAAACTGAGGATAATAGAAATGTGTTCAACACATAAACATGTTTTGAAATATTCCTTTTCATATTTATAGTATTTATTGAAACCAAATGAATAATATTAGTCACTCTTTGAACTAATAAATAATCTTTGTTCCCGGCTTCTGAAACATGCTGGCAAGAAATCTCAAACATTATTTTGACACACCATTTTCTTTAGTATTATAATATCCATGACCTAATCAATTTATAACAACTCTTGATGGTTTCATGTGTAGTATATAACAGAACAAACACATTTGTATTATGATCAAAACTCTGATATATCTCAAAACTATATGAGTTTATTTGAAGTATTTTAACACTTTTATGGGGATAAATGCAAATCCAAGTCTTGTTACATAAGAGTCAACTTTGAACATTTGGCAAACACTCAATCTTTTGGACATATTCTGCTGAAAATTTTATTTTGTACAGATATAAATTTCAGCTTTCAGTAATAAGAGTCAGATTCAAAATTGAGTATCTACAGCTCAAGTCAGTCAAGATATCAGGTGTTTTTACAAGCAGTATAGCTTAGTGCTTTCAAGTGTAAGAGGCTCTGATCAGTATCAACCACTCTGACTATTATCAGTACCAAGAACTATAGGCAGTAAGACTACTTAGATTAAGTTTGAAGTGGATTTTAGGTCTGAGCCTGATAGTAGCCAGTGTAATTGAAACAGTTATACAGCTTATAGTATTATTCTAGATACAATTTAGTCATTACTACCATGAAATTCTATAAGATAGTTGAACGTTACTAAATACTGATACTTGTACTGACTCTATTATACATACAATTCAGTTCATCGAAATGGAGCTGCAGATTATGCTGGCAAATATGACTCTGAGATCTGATCTCTTCATTAGTGTTGGCAACGAAGTGGATCGGTACGTCACAGATCGAACCAGGGCGCGATTCGACATGGATTCGATCCGAGATTTGTACGAAGTTCCGAGGTTTGTCCGAACTGGTTCGCGAACCATCTATCTTCGAATGATAATAGGTAAGTGAGTTCTTGTCCGATCGGCTCGATTCTTAGCGCATGTTGTAGCGGGAGAAGTTAGCTACAAGATGTACTAGAAATCGAGCCGATCGGACAAGAACTCGCTTACTGATTTTTGTTCGCAGTTGTAGGCCGAAATGGTGGGGTTTGTGGCGAAAGGCTTGGCAAGGATCCGGTTCACGTGGACCAAATCGGTTGGTCAATTGTACGAACCCCAGGCGGTTCGTTGCCAACACTACTTTTCATGTATACAAGTATTACCATTATCCCAACACAATTGATTGAGATCCTCAATACTATAGCTGTAAGATATTATGAGATTCTGTACCTATGACTGCAGATAAGTGAAAAGGTTTATATGGTTAAACTGCATATGGAGTTGATTGCAGGGATAAACATTATCTACAGGTCTATTGATATCATAATACTGCTGGGTATCACTTCTTCATGATAGCATCAAACTCTGCTCAATAGATTCATAAATACAATTCTCAGCCTACTCTGAGCTACAGATAGATCTCTATACCTTATGTAGCTCTCATCTCCAAGTTGTTTAAGATTTTTCCTTAACAAGTGTTAGTGGTTCAGAAGCTAGAAATATATGCCAAGAACTATCAGTTCCTCTGTAATAATAACTCATTACAATGCTCCAATAGAGCAATACATATATTCAGATCAAATAGTTGAGTCGTAACTGTTGAAACAAAATATATCCCTGAAATACTTTCTGTATTATTTAGATGAAGAGGTCTAGCAGCTTCTATAACAATTTGGACTTACAACTTGTCACCATCATGATAATCGAAAGATCAGTCATGTGATAACCATTTAAGAAGAACTACCGAATCCATTAACTAGTAGCACAGTCCAGCAAACATTCTTACAGGAGAGTCTTCTACAAACAGCGGATGATAGTAATGCTAGTTCATCGCAGGATACTCAGAAGTTCATAGTTTAATGCTTTTGGAAGTCGTCTTGACAAGATTACCCAGAATGATATCCTTGTGAATGCATTTCTAAAGAAGATCAACAATGTTGGACGATACGTCCAATACAAGTAAGCCTGCAGATTCATTTCTGTTTACATCCATTGCAATATTGAACTCAATATGGCAACATATCAATGGACTGCTATAACATCAGGAGGATCACTCCAGATTAACCAGTACAAGAAGTATCCCTTCTACATTCAAGACTTGCTTATGATGAAAGTTCTGAAGATTTGCTCAGGATGTGAAAGTCACTTGAAGATTCAGATTCAAGATAAGAATATTGGGTTTTCAAATTGTATATATCTAAGGATTGTTCTCCTCATCAAGAAGCTTGCCCTTCTACTCTAAGAGATTGCAGCAGTCTTGATATCTCTTTTCTCTCACTCTAACAATTACTTCTATTCATGCTTTTCTCATAAGCTTTCCTATCATACTATACTTCCTACAAATATCTTCCATTCATAAATTTGTTCTTCAATGACTACCAAACTAGTCATATCATTCCACTAAGCTCTCTTATATGGATAAATAGATTTTCTACTGATATCAGTTCTTCAAACCACTGTAGTCAAGAACTATCGTATCATTTCCATCTCTGAATATCCAGGTAAATAATAAGGTATTCTTGGCTTACAAGATAACCTGGCATTCAAGACTAGATAAATACCTTTTATATAGTTATCTGGTGAAATCTACATTTATGCTACTAATAATCTTACATATATAATATTGAACCTGATCAATTTATCGTATTTCCAACCATACCAATTCTTATTGATATACCTATACATATTGATCTAAATACAATTATACTTTCCTTTTCAGACTTCGACATTTGATCAGAATGGATACTTCATATAGCTGAAAGAAAATAATATAGATATTTAACAATGAGGCAGACTTGAATGTATATTGGACTGTGTATTAAGTAATATTATTAATTTGGTGGACTGGAAACTAATTTCAAAATAGAAGATTTGGACAAGGATATTGTAAATGCAGTACATGATCAAAATTAAAGGCTGCAAATGCATGGCAAATATTTCAAGTATATTCAAGTAGCTTTCTTCCAGGACCACCCAGACATTCTAAACAACTATTAATAAATACTGAGTTGAACAATATATTTTCATTTGCAGATACTACTATCAATCAGTAAAACAGTAGCTGGAGTACTCAAAAATTCAATAATACCACTGATTGGTTAATAGAAATATAAAAGATCTGTGTATAAGAGTCAGAAGTATTGAAGGTATTTCAAATTAGGTAAATTGTCACAAAACTGAACAATTACTGGATAGAGATATAAAAGTATTTGAAATATTTACCGATTTGCTAGGAGACTTTAAGATTAACTGACTCAGCTTAGAAAGTATTTAAATATTCAACCTATTCTTGCAGAGCTTATAAATGTATTCCAAATATTTACATACCTTCCGGAGATATTTGAAGTATCTGAGATTGCAGGGGAAGTCTTTCAGGAACTCCAAAATATTGGGTACTAATATTTAAAGAAAATTACAATGTACTAATCTATCTTTTAGATCAATTATACTTCTACAACTGTTGGTTCTGCTCTGATAAATACTTTTCTTCCTGACATCACTATGTTGAACATATATCTTTCAGATAAATAGTACACTCTCAATCCTATAGTTTTGAAGTTATTGGTATTGTTTGAATACAGAATGGCTTCATCATTCTCGAGGTATATATATGTAAATATTTGACACTTCAATAATATATTTCAGTATTACAAGTTTTACTCCAACTGATTCCTATCAGGTACCTCTATTCTATTTGTAGACAACAGTAGTTAAAATACTTATACATAATTACACTCCATTTTGTATAAATAGTATCAATAGTTGCAGAAAGGTTTATGTCACACGACTAATATAGATAAATATACATATGATATTCGATGATTTCAGATAATAATGATAAAGTAGTATCAGTGACTACTAGTAAGATTCAAAAGAAGAGATATAGTGGTTATTTAGCTACTAATAATAATGTATCTATGAGATACAGCTATTTTGAATGATATTCGAATTCTGAGGAGTAATACTCTCTGTGTAAGCCTTAAAACAGTAAATATAATGAATCTTCTAATGTCTGTACTAAAGCTATTAAGTAACTTGCAATTGTTTCTCATCCAATATTTTATTGTTGTGTAATGGTACTGCCAGGTGTACTTGGGTTTGTAAGTTCACTTGGCCTCATAGATATGCTTGACCTCGTAAGTTCAGTTGGACTCTCAGATACACTTGACCTTGTAAGTCTGCTTGGCATCATAAGTACACTAGACTTCGTAAATACACTTGGTTCACAGGTATACCTGGCTGCCAAGGCTGCATAACTGCCCTTTATATATAATCACCTTGTAAACTACTTTTTGCACGCTAGCAATTATTTTACATATATCAATCTACAATTGATATCCTTTTCATAACCTATTCCGTTTGCTACCCTATCTACCAATATCAATTCATATAAGCATGTACGCCCTTACACTAGAATCACTTTTCAGTCACCAGATATGTTTTGCTCATGGGATTTTGTGATCTCTTTACTTTTTCGACAGGTTGCAATATGTACACAACAGACGATTAGTCAATTACATACAATTGTAACTGAATACCTCTACGAAAGATAATTAGAGGTCAATTACACATCATTGACAATTGTGAAGGAAAGAAAACACCACAGGTATCGGCAACATGCGGAAAATAGAATGCAGTCAAAGATAATGCAGACATCGATAATAATCATGATGACAATAACGATAATTATGATGTCAACTATGGAATTCTGAATCCTGATGACGGTGATCTCAATTCTGATGGGAAAACCACATGCATCAGAAATAATGATGATGATCATAATGAAGACCACTCATCGATTATTACTGAAGATGATCAGTACAATATGGCTACTCAGAACCAATTGATACTGAAACTCATTTTCAAATTACAAGCCGAAATACGAGTGAAGTCATGGGCTGAATGCCATATGAGAGCAGCCGAATCAGCAGAATGGTCTCAGGATTGAGAAACTGCTGGAGAATAAGAGGATGCTGGGAAATGGGCTGCAGAGCTGGAATGCAGAAATTTCAGGATCATTAAAATAGTCAATCTTGAGCAGTACAGCTGAGGAATATCCGAATTGGATAACTTGATCAGTTTTCTTCGTGGGAATATCGACTCACACCACCATCACTTTTTCAATACTGTACCAGATCAGGTCAAGTATACCTTGAACCTACTCAGCAGCTAGAGAGGTCATAAGGATGCTTTCAAATAAAAAACAAGAATGGAAGACCCAGTTACTTGCAGTCAAAAGTTTCGGAATTCAAACTACCCTGCGATGAACATTTTGAATCTCTTCATTGAACAACTCCAAAAGATGTACAACAACTCTGACTCCATGCTGAATGGAGCCATGCAGGTCTACGAAAAGTTTGATCAGAGATTCCATAACCAGCAAGAATCAGTGCAGATAGGAGCCAACCGATTATGTATCTTCTGGCAGAAAGCTTAATGGAATAAAGGACAGGACCCTAAGAGATTATACAAAATAGTCTGGATGGGTATGAAGCCTGGTGTATGAGTTTAAGTTCAAACCTTGATAACATATTGGAGGTGTGGAAGCATCGATAAATATCTCAACTGAGCAACAGCTGAAGAGTTTCAATCCGGACGGAGAATAACGAGTGGGAGACAACAACAATAATAGAGGCAGAATGTCGAGGATTCCAGTAGCAGTGGGGAATTATTCGAGGACTGGTCCAAGTAAACTGACCGGAAATGTAATTTCAGACCGTCAACTTCCGAACTCACTGAGGGAACTTCCTGTGGAAAACTCACAGGTGGCAGCAGTGATGATAAATATACCAAATTATCTCCGGCACCATGCATCTCAAGGCAGGTACTTTATAATCACCTTGCTAATAGGAAGTGCATCCTCTGCAATGTCATCCACCTAAATCACACGTATCTACGATACAGTCAGGCCAAATGTCCAGATATATTGAATCTCTATAGCAGGGGCTCTGGCGGTTCCAGTAGCAGCTGCCACCAAGTAAAATGACAACGGTCATTTGATATCCAGTTGTTAAGAAACTATTCTACCTCTCTTGGTACCAGGCTCCACAAGAGAGGGTAGATAAGACAGAGCTGCAGTTGGAGAGATTGGGAGTTCAGGTACTGATGGCGATAATAGATGGAGTGCAGGAGAACTGACATTCATTAACAGCAAGAGTTATTTCGGAGAATACAAGAGGTCACATGTTGAGTTAGTATCTGTGCAGCATTGAGCAGTCTGATATGATACATATCATACACAAAGAGCTTGTTTGAGATGCTGGTGGTACAATGTCAAGCATCTGAGCTCTCAATGACTGTTTCGCAACGAACATCCTCATGATGACAATGCTCCAAAGAAACCTCAGGGTACAGCATGAACAAGTATTCACTGCCATCTTCGACCTCCACAGCTGCGAAATGATGTCTGCAAGAGATAATCAGAAGACTAGGCTCTCAGTTTCGTATTTTGAAAGCTTGGCACTAGTTGTCCAATCGGATATCTTGATTATACATATGTGGGCATATGACTGGGAATTGTGACTGTGTTGGTTCAAGACTTGAAAGGCAAATTTCGACTGGTGAGCTGATCGACTCATGACCTTGTGAATCCCTATATACATTGACGATTCTTGAATTACCACTACCAGCTATCTGAGTCATGAAGAGATCACTTGATAGTGGGGGTTCCCATTGAGAATAATTCATTATGACAAGGGCTCCTGGATTCCAATAACTATCACTTCCATTCTCTTATTGAATCTTAGTACTAACGAGTGCAGATGGAGCGGACATGACCAACCAGATAGTATCAGGAGTACCGAGTGACAATGGTAGTCATATACCAGCCAAGTATCAGAAATTCATCCAGGTCGTTAGTAAGGCAATGGCAGAGATGCTGCCACTGCACTGATCAATTGACCATGCAATTGATCTGGAACCCAAGTACAAGCTATCTTATGGTCATATCTATAACCGCTCAGAGGTTGAGATGTGAACTATAAAGGCCTATATCTGAGCAAACCTGCCCAATAGTTTCATCCAGCTGTTCTTATGGCTATCAGTAGTACCGATACTTTTGGCAAACAGAATGAATGGTGCCATGAGACGCTAAGTGGACTATCAAACTCTGAACGAGGTGACAGTGAAAAACTGGTATCCAATTCCATTCATCTCAGATATATTCGATCATGGTGGCAGCTCCAGGGAATTTAGGAAACCTGATCTTTGTGGAGTCTATTACCTGATTGGTATTAATGAAGATGATGAGCACAAGATGGTATTTTCAATCCGATAGGGTCAGTTTGAGTACAACACCATACCATTTGGCCTGATGAACAGAGTGGCTACTTTCCAGGCTTACATCGACAATTGCCTGCAACCTAATATTGATGACTTCGTTGTATGTTACCTCAATGATATCCTGATCTACTCTACAGACCAGAAGGAGTCTGATGAGTATGTGTGGAAACTACTGCGATTTCTGAAGGATTCCAGACTCTATTACATGCCAATTTAGAACTTCAGATGTCAGATTCCTCTGCTTCATCATCAGTACGAAAGGTGTTGACATGGAAACTGACCTTAACTCCACATTTGAAAATTGACCGATCCCTAAATAAGTGCAGGACTTGAAGGTTCTGTATGTGTTCACGAACTTCTATTGGAGGCTCTTCCGGGAATATCCAAAGGTAACAGCCCTCATATCGAACTTGCTGAAGAAGGCTACAGGATAGTCAAAAAGGAAGTGGCTAAGAGATGTAGAGGTCATATTCGAGGAACTGAAGAAAGCCTTATCTGTAGTACTGATCTTGCAGCACATTGACCCAGCCAAGCCGATTATCCTCCAGATGAACATGGGCTGCTTTGCGATTGTAGGTATCCTAAACCTGTATGATGGTTTGAAACCTTTCGGCCAGTCAATATTGACTCCTGAAAATGCTCTGTAGCTGAGCTGAATTATGAGATGTACGATCGTAAACTCCTCACTACTGTCGAGACCTTTAAGCAACAGTGACCCTATCTGGAAGGTACCTCCCACCTGGTCTTGATGCAGTGTGACCACCAGACTCTCCAGTATTACCTGATGTCAAAAGTGCTCTCCCTGAGACAAGTCCACTGGGCTGAGATCTTATTAGCATATGACTTCACAATCGAGTACCTGAAAGGGATAAAAGACCCCACTGACAACCCAACTAGGTGACCCATTTATGAGATCGGCTCTAAGAAGCCTATCAGACAGCTCTGAGTGACCCTGATAGTTGAACCCTGCGATGACCTCCTGCTGGCAATAAAGAAGACTCAGACTACTTTCACATTGGCGGTTGATGTCTCAGGTATGCTAGTTGATAATCCAATCGACACAACCAAAGCCAAAGCCACAGCCAAATCCAAAGACAAAGTCAAAGCCAAAGATGTGAATCAATGAAGTGTTGTTGCTGGAGCTCTGACCTACAAGGGGAGGATATATGTCCCTGTGGACAATGCTCTCTATAGCAAAGTCATAAGTATCCTTCCTTAAAACTCTTAGTCCGGTTACTTTAAAGCTTTTGAAACTACTGGGTTCGCCTCTAGAAATTCGTATTAGTCTGTGATGGATGCGCACATAAAGAAGTACATCAGTGGCTGCGAAATATGTCACTGAAACAAGGTCTTGTGGCATGCCTGTCATGGAATCAACATGCCACTGCCATTACTGTCACAACTTTGGGAAGGTTTCACCATGGAGTTTGTCACTGATTTGTCAGAATCAACTGCGTTCGGATACACAGGGATCCTAGTTATTGTTGATTGGCTGAAAGAGATAGTGACCTACCTGTTCTGCAAAAAGGATATGGACTCACCAGAGCCACCTAGACTCATTTTCGACCATGTGATCTGCAAACACGGTAACCCTGACAACAAATCACCAATCGAGGCACTCAATTCAGAAGTTGAATCTGAAAGAGGGTCTGCTGCCACATGTCTACGGATCTTCAACTATCGTATACATTTTGTCGGCAGACAAACTGCCATACAAAGAGGTAGAATCAAATGATGGAGTAGTTCCTCCTGGCCTTCTGCAACTATGAGCTTAATAATTAGATGGAACTCTTAGTATTGGCACAATTTACCTACAACAACAATATATATGCTTCGACAAGGATGATGCTGATCTGGACCAACTTTAACTACCACCCGACGATACAGTTCATGTTATCCAAGGATTAGCCTACTTGAAGTTGAAAGTACATATGAACTATATGGCAACCACCATGGAGGAGACAAACCGAATCCTGAGTGGTAACCAGTTGGAAGCTCAAACCTGTCAGATCAAGTACGATGGCGGCAAAGAAGAGATATTCGGGGTCGAAGATATGGTCTGGCTTTCAACTAGAAATATCATTAAACTGAAAACATCCAAAATATTGGAATATAAGTGTGTGGAACCATATACAGTGAGTAAGGTGATCAATATGCATGCTTATAGATTATAGTTGCCACTGAAGATACATATACACAACATATTCCACATTTCCCTGCTTGATAAGTACTCGCCACCTGCTATGAGTCAGCAACTGTCGGAACTACAACCAACGATTCTCGATGATACTGACAAATTGGAGGTCGATTAGATTCTCGATTCTCTGCGATGCTACTTAAAGCGTTCCTATCTCGTTCAGTAGGTCAGTTTCAACTACCTATGCATGAGTAGGGAGCCAGCAGAGAATCACGAAAATATCCAAGTGCTAGTCTACAAGTTTCATCGGGAGCATCCAACTAACAAACAGGTATAATCGATGTAATGGCCATCAGGAAGTCGGAGCTATAGAGGATTCGGAAGTTATTGAGGATCAAGGATTCGGAAGTTATTGAGGATTATTAGGCATTTGAGGCAAATGACATTGTTCCTTGATTTTCTTTTTCTTCTCTTCTTATGGATTCGGCCTAGTATAAATGGTATCAACAAAGGTTTTACCACCTGCTACTGGAGGTGGATTTTCCTGTGCACCAAATTGGCCGTGATAGTACCGATCGGTTGCAGGAATTATACATTCATATAAAGACGTATAATCCATATCTTACCTTTCTTTATGTATGTATATGTTACATCCAAGAAGGTCTGCAGATATAGAGGATGATGATGTAATGGTGGTGGAAGGTAAACTTGGCCTCATATGTACATTTGACCTTCCAGGTGGACTTGGCCTCATAGGTGTACATTGCCTTGCAGGTAGGCTTGATCTCGTAAGTGCACTTGGCCTCACAGGTATGCTAGGCCTTATAAGTGTAGTTGGCTCGCAGGTACACATTGCCATCAAGGCCAGATAACCACCCTGCATATTTAATCACCTCACGAAGTACTTTTTGCACGCTCGCGATTATCTTGCTTATCTTACTCTACAATTGATATCCTCTTTTTTATCTATTCTATTTGCAATAGTATCTACTCATATTCATCTGCATGAGGATGTACACCCTTACACATTACACTTAATATTCAAATGGATTGTAAATAGATGAATATACTAACAGATATTTCAATTGAACTCTATACTCTTTGTACAATATTGTATTTGAAGAATATTGTATATAGATATGTTATTTATTATCAGAATTGAGTTTTGCTAGAAAACTACTTTTAGATAGAGATTATAATTGCAAAGAACTATTCATCAACAAAAAGTCAAATTGAATTCGTTTCTAAATGTCTCATATATGATTATATATGCCATATATCCAATAGAACTTGTGTATTCAAAAAGAAAAATCTGTTGTTCAGATTGTTTGTAAAAACAATACTTTATTAATTGAATATTAATCAGACTTCAATCAGATATTCAGTCCTTTGCATATTTATTTGTTATCAATTATTAAATGAAAATAAATTGAAACAAGTGTAATCCAAAAAGTTCCTTAATCTAATTCTTAGGTAGAAATTGATTTCATTCAGAAGTCAGAAATCACAATGTTTGTTAAAATAAATATTGTTCTTTAGCCTTGTGATAATTGAATATATATTTTCTGAAATATTTTAATCATCTTATAGAAATGATAATAGCATAAGCTTTATGTCTACAGTCCAGTCTTCATACTACTAATATTGATATAATCAAGATTCATACCTAATCAGAAGCTAGTAAGCTTCACATATACCTTATATCTCCATATCAAGCTATAACTGAGTTATATTTTCATACTACTACTTAGAGAAGCTTCACCTTCAATTACTTGTTTGTTATTTAAGTTTTGCTCATATTGCAAAGCACTGTATAAATGAAATATATGAAATCTGATACTATCGTATATCTATAATGCAAATTAATAATATCTTTAATATTGCTGTTGTTGCTGCAGAACAATATGAATTGTTAGAGTTTATAAAGGATTATCTAATACTGATCTATCAGTTGAAATAATATTAGAAATCAGAAACATGAAGATAAAAGAATATTGAATTTCATATATTTTATATGTATATTACCTTATAATATGAATTTAACTTTTAAATACATTAAGAATCTCAAAGAATTAACTATTTAAGAATGCTAACTGAAATAGGTAGTCCTTAGTAGAGCTATTGTTTCATGTTAGATAAATAATTTCTAATGGATAGTGAAGAGTACTTGCAATAAGTACCAATTCATAAAGGAGTATATTTTCAAACTGTGAGTTGTGGTATCTTATATTGGATAAAATTCCTTGCTAAATTCAATAGAAGTTACAGTTTCTCTAAATTTTTATTATGTTAAATATTACAGTATTCATTAGATGATACAAACAAAATATATTATATTGATTCTATTACTAATAATATCAAAATCCTAAAGTTATATAATATTTACAGCATTGCCAATAATCTTCATTATTTTACATTTCAAAATACTTCAATGTTATATATTTTATTATTTTTTATCAAAATATCAATACATTGTAAGTAGATACATATACTCAGAAAAGCAAATGGAACAAATATAAAAACATGATTAAAATTAAATAATATTCAGTTTATAATAGTATGAATTTGTATTCTGATTTTGATAGAATTAACTGTAATTCTATATATCCAAATATAAGTAAAAGTTAATATTATATTCCTTCTAACATATAATATTATACTACTACTCAATATATTTTCAGTAATACAATTCTATTACATATAAGTTGACTTGTAAATTCCAGTAGAATATGATGAAGTATACTAACAATATCAATATACTTCATATTTACAACAATTCTGATATGAATCAAAACTAGAATAATATATTATCTCAAAATATTTACATACATGTATATATATTGTAAATTAACATATATGATAACTAATTAGTAACGTTTTGATAGAAAGAGTTTTGACAACGAGGCGGATCAATTCATAGCCAATTGAACTCCTTTTTGATTCTGTCTGGTGTTGATCTGAGACTTGACTCGAACTGCAGGGTTCGACTTGAACTTCGAACCGAATCCAAAAAGTGTGAAAGAAAATAGGTAAGTGAGTTCTTATCTGATTTGTTCGATTGTTTACTCATCATGTAACACTTGATGTTAGCTATACGATGATCTAAACATCGAGCTGATTGGACAAGAACTTACTTACTTATTTTCATTTGCAATTGTGGGCTGAAATAGTGCAATTTGAGGCCAATTGCTTGACAAGGATTCACTTTGCTCGAACTGAACCAGATCGTTAATGGTACGAACCTTGGACGGTTCATTGCCAATACTAGATAAAAACAAATTGAAATTTAATTAAGTAATTTATTATATACTCTTAATATTTATCCTATCAAGTACATTTTCCAGGTTCAGTCAATTTTACAAAGTTATTATTATGTAATAGTCAAATAAAGTATTTTTAAAATCATATTATTGAGAATCTAGAAGTTCTGAAGGTGGCTTTACCACCTTAAAAAGACTTTATAAAACTGATATTTATGAACTGATACCCTGATCACTTTTCAGGCTCTGTACCATACTGCTAGTGTTCAGCTGTATCCATCACTATGTAACAACATCTGTGACTACTGGTATACCACTGTATATTTGCCACTGTATATCAACTGTTGCGAATCTGAATTGGCCACCTTGAATCTACCACTGCTTGATATATGCTGCTGTATTTCAGCTATATACAGAACTATATTTAAATCAAGCAACATATATTTGCAACTGTATATCAGCCCCTGAAGATCTACTACTTTAATTTTGCCATTGAGAATCTACCACTGATTATTCATCACCATATATCAAATGTTCACAGGTGGCCAGGTCAAACCACTGATATCATGCAGACAGCCTTATCAGTCAGACTCAGCATAACTTCAAAATAAGTCCTGTACCATCAGATATCCATGTTAGAGATTCATCAGTCAGATAAAACTTCATATATCCGATTACACTCAGTAATCTGAAAATTATATATTATAATTGAAGATAACTGATAGCATATGAGTATCTGCAAATATGGTCTGATTCTGGACATATTTCTGGATATCTCAATGATATCTGTGAATGTCTACAGGCTTTATAATTTCCCGCAGGTGAATGTCATACATATAAGATGAAAGCTTTTGCTACCTTAAAAAATATTGAGTAGTAAAATGTAGTAGACTGTCAGTATTATTTCTATATCCACTGCAATGGTAACTTCTATCTACATTCAGATTTAATTGGAAGTAATACAATCCAGTCCAGCTGTGAATTTTAAAGTCTAACCACTCAGTATTTATGATATCTATAGATATGTTGAATGAAAAGCTATTCAGTAATAAATGAACCTGGCACCCAACTGAAATTTCATTGCCTGACTTGGTCAAAGTCCTGCCGGAAACTATTTAACGATCTCTAAATTCAGCCTGTATCTACTGCTGGGTATCTGGATGGGCCACCTTCTATCCACTACTGTATAGGCCACCATATAACAACTGCTGTGTATGCAGATCATAACTATAGAAATTAAACATTTATATCATAATGTTCAAGCTGTAACAACAGGTAGAAGAGAAACACATGAATATATATTATAGTATGCAGAAAAGAAGTGAAGAAAAGAAAAACGGAGAAGCAGCTATTGTGAATCATGTAATGCCATATTGGTTGAGATCTTGAACAACAACTATGAACTATAAACTACATTAACACATAAGTTAAACAATACAAATACTTCATGGTAACAATGAAAATGCATGACCATGTATATATATCTATAAATAGCTATTGCAATAGTAAATTTTAAAGCGATATGTCATATATATCCAAGCTATTTTCTTTAACTGCTTGAACATAACTAAGTGGGTGTGCAGCTTTGCCAACATAAAACAATAATCAGTCACAGTATATTTGCCACTATATATACAGTTGAGTATATCTAAATTGGCCCCTATATAGCTGCTGATATGAATCTATTGCTCAATTTCCATTACAGTAATACAGAATTTACTACTGTGTATCCGTCAATATATATTCGCTACTGTGTAATCACAACAATATATCAGAATCTTCTATCGAATTCATGCAGTATATAAGTCAATGCTGCTGTATATCAACCATATATATCAGTCACTGTATATATTATGTTTGATATCTGCTGCTGTATATACAGATCAGCTACTAAATATCTACTGCTCTCTATCGACCTCAGTAATGCAGAATTTTCTACTTTATATCCACCGATATATATCTATCACTGTGTATTTACCACTATACATCAGAAAGTATCAGTATATCCATGCTAAATATAAATCTGTGATACTATATATGCAACATATATATCAGTCACTATAAATCATATACTGTGTATCTGCTACTGTATATACATATCTGCTACTTAGGCTATATATTTACTTCTGATTATCTGCTGCTATATATTTGAATCTATCACAGTATAATTATCAATATATATTTGCTCCTGAGTATATGGATTTGCCATAGAGTATAACATATTAAATCTGCAACAGCCTATCGGCTGCCCTATATCTGCCACTGTTTATTTGCAACTGTATTAGTACCACTGTACATCCACTGCCATGTATTTAAATTGGTCATAATATATATATTCACTATAGTATATCAGCTGCGGTAAATGTGCATCAGCTACTAAATATCTACTACTAGCTTCTAGTTACTGTGTACTCACTGCTGTAAATAAGGAATGGCCACAATATATCTGTGGCAGAGTATGATTTGCTGCTTTATCGGCTGATATGTATTACAGTATAACTGCTGATGTATATCTGGATCTGCCACTATATCACTGTGTATCTGGCTCAGCCCCTGTAAAATATTAACAATAGTATACCTGCTGCTCTATATCTGTCAGAGAATCTGCCACAGTATATCAATGAAGATATATTCACTGCTGAGTTTCTGGCACTATATATTCATTACTGATTATATATCTATGTATATTTATATGTGTGTATCTAGATTGGCCACCATGTACTATCAGGTATAGTATATCTATCTCTATGAATTAGCTACTTCATATATACCATTGGATGTCTAGATCTGCTGCTGTATATTTATCGCAAGGAGTAGTTTTCAAGTTCTCAATCAAGCCCATGAGTTTAACTCTAATACTAAAGCAATATATATATAAATGATATGCAATAAGTTTCTCTTTTACTTCCTGTTTTCAAATTTATAATATTTTCAATATTCATGGACTGATTGTGGAAAAACATCAGTTTTTCATGGGATTTGACTATCGTTTTAAGGCCACTCTTTCAATATTGATGATACTGTAAATCAGAGACTGGAAGGTGAAAGAGTGACAACTGATACATATTTTATGTATAATTTACTTTGTGATCAGAGTGAAACACAAAGACTTAATTGAACTTGAATATTTGGATTTTGCATTTTCTGGATCATGGGGCATCAAGTCAACCAATGATAATGATCTTTGCAGGCATATACCACCTATTGACCAATGAGAATGCTTTGTGGTAATCTTACATATGCTCGCATGTGTATATATATATAATAATTCAGTGATATAAAAAAGTAATTTATGATGAATTAGACTCAGAAATATTTTGTGATAGAAAAAGAAAATAGAAAAGAAAATTAGTATATATATTAAATTCTAATAATATATTTGAAATGTTAAAAATACTCTTGTCATAATATTGTTACCTATACGATATCAGGGAAATTTCTAATGAAAATGTGAATCAATAAATAATTTTCAAATATATAACTATGAAGAATATTTGTAATACTGTAGATTATATCTTTAAGGTTTTGATATTATTGATAATAGATTGAATAAATTGTATTCTATTTGTATTTATTACTAAATATAGGTTTATATTAGTAGGACTTAAAGATATAAAGCAACTGTAACTTCTATCAAATTCAGGGAGATTTTTTATAGTAAATAGATGACAATGAGCTTAGATTTCTAAAATATGCTACTTTATGAGTAGTCACTGACTGCAAGTACTTTTCAGTATCAGGTAGATATTTTTACCTGATGTGAAAACAAAGCAATACAAATCACTATTCAATACTGTTAGTAGTAATACACAATATATTCTTTGAAATTCACTATTTATCTATGAATTCAACTCTGATCACACTGTAATATATAGATGCAATCTGTGCAATTCAAAACTCATTTACCTTCTAGTTTCTGATTTTCCATATGTTTGAAACTAATGAAGTGGCTTTAGAAAAACCCTCAAAAAACAGTAGAAATTGATATTTTTCTATAGCACCTCTACCAATATTAAAGATATTATAAATTTGAAACTTGGAGGTAAAAGAGTATCACATTTTGCATATTTCATATATAGATTACTTTGTGATCCGTGTTAAACCCAAATACATTGTGAAGAAACTTTGATGGGTAAGAGCATGGCTCCGGTCTACGCCCCTAACAAGGAGGCTGGGCTGTATGCATGAGGTGGTAACTCATCAAGGTAGAGACTTGGCTTCTCGCTCAAGTATGTGTGTACAGTGATTGCGAATACCATACAAACCACGGTTGCAACACAACCCTTGTCGAGATTTAACCAAGCAAAACTACTACATTCGCAACTAGGGGGCTTTCGCAATCGGGTGGTCTGTCACTGTAGCCCCTATTCCCGGCTTTGTAAATTTTTCAATTTCAACAGCAATCATTCACAACGGTTGAACTAAAGTACACACCTGTACCATATTCTGGGCGTATCTTTGGTGTCCGGCCAAGTGTTATTAGCGAGGTGTTTTTGGTGTCTGTAGGTTGTGATGTTCTTGCGGATTTTGAGAACGGTATTGTATTGAATTGGGGGTTTAACAAGTGGACCGATTTATTTTGCCTCAACATGGAGTTCTGAGAGAATCTTTACTTGCTCCAGCTGGTCCGGGGTGCAGGCGCTTCTTGCAGGCATTTTAATAGGCAATCTGAGTGAATGTGGTGATATGGTTATGGAGTCTCAGCGTCGCATTTGCCAGTTTTTTCGTGTGGGACGGCGTTTCTAAGCGACATAAACATGAACCTTGATCGGCCAGTGTAAGCAAGCTTCATCGCTGAACGTCAACCTCCCCTCCTAGACCTTCTTACTTTCACCAACAACATTGCGTCTTGATCGTTTTATCATCCCATTGTTAAAATGGATTTTGTAAATGCTGCCCAACTTCTGCCGCATGTTTTTCTGTCGAGCCCATAACTGATATGAAGTACCGTTCAGTGGAACAGACTGATCGGCGGCTCTGGCTCTTCCAGTTCCATTACAAACAAATTATCTCCGTCAGCGACCCCAGAGCAACGTCTCGCAGATTTCACTCGCGTCTGGCAGAGACTACTGGTTCGCACCTTACTTGATTGCGCTCATCTATGTATGGCGTGCCTGGTTTCACTGACACCAATAATGGTTCGACATATGTAGTATGCCTGGCGAAATGCACCCGAAAACGATCCTAATACTCAGGAGGCCCTACGAGGTTATATCAAGCGGTTGACGGACTTGTTGGTTGAGGAGGAAAAGAGGTCCGCCCGACTATGCATGAACTTTTGTTACGAAAAACAAATTTTCATAGTGCTGTCAGAAATAGGACAGGCGGGATCATTGGCAGTTATACAGGAGTGTATAATGGGGTTTTCGACGTTGATTGAGAACGAAGATGAGGATTTCCTGGGTCGCGAGAGCTTCGCCCATAGCTTGATTGCGTTTTTGCAGACTACGAGCCAGCGGTTGGTCCCTGCCTTCGAAGGCGAGTTTGTGGAGCTGTTGTTCAGCATTGCCTCTAAAATTCGACAAAATCCAGGAATCTTGGGGGTGTGGTTTACAAATGGAGACAAAGAAGGGAGCGTGAGTGGGTATGAAATCTTGGAACCACTTCAGAGGTTTGCTGGAATAACTAATAAAGAGGATTTCCCTCTTTTCTACCTCTTGATTGATCATGTGCACCAAGAAGGAAAGGTGGGTGATTTTGCCAGGACTGGGTTGCTCTATGTTGTTGAAACCGCATCTTCATCTGGCGCCCTTGAACGGTGGATCGTTGAGAGCGACCTGGCTACTCTAATGGCTTCCGGGTTGGGTGCATTATACAGTCAATTGAGCAGGTGGTGTCACTTCTGACAAGTTTTGGTTATCTATCAGTGTCAACTGATCATGTTTGTATAGGAAGCTCGTGATAACACACTCCACGGACCATCCGTCCAAAATTTTACTACTTACCGACAGCCCAATGTCTTCGCCAGAGGTCGATGCAGAAACGCCCAACTCCCCAGACTTTAAGACTCATCTCGAAACTTTCCTCTCCTATTTGACATTCTGGCAGGATGTGTTGGAACATTGTCGCTCTGTGGCGGTGAAGCAAACGTTGCTTGACCATTTCCAAGTTCTCTTTTTGCAACAGCTACTGTTTGGTCCCTTAACTTAAGGTCTTCATGTCGAAGCTAATGTCAAGTACACAGATACCCTTCATTACTCGAATCATCAGATGTGGACGGGGGATCTGCTGTAGCAGTTTTGACTTACGTTCGGGTAATTCTCGAGACATTGGATTATCCCGAAATCATTCACCTCATTCTATCATATTTAATGAATCTCCCCGAGAAACCTCAATTAATCCCCATACATTCTCGCACAAGGCGGCGCCGCTCTCTGGATATGTTATCAAGGGCGGCGAACATCATGGATAGCCCGACACCTTCTATATATAGTTTGGCAGACCTCATTATGACCAGTCTTTCATCCAAATCCCAGCAGACAGTTTCAACTACCCTGAGGCTAGTCTCCACAATTTTTAGGAAACACTATCCGTACTCGATACACAGTCTGCTTAAAACCATCCCTGTGTCAAATAGTGGTCCAATGCGTACGATTGGTGTACACAACGCGGAGATGGAGATACTATTCCAGATGGTATCGGACCTGACTGGCCAGGACAAAAATGCCGCGCAAACTTATGATGATCACCTCAAAGATTGCCAAGTTCTGCTGGAATCACATCCTTGCACATCAATGTTCTTGGGGTTAAAAACAACATCAAACAGCATGAATGAGAGCGATAATAGGCTGATTCAAATGCATATGCACACTTTAAGTCCTCACGACCAATTCCTGCAACACCTAGTGCAACTATTCTCTACCTATTTCTCCAACACAGTAGAGACCAACCTTGTGCTTACCTGTGTTATCATCGACCTTGCTTCTTGCGCCTACATGTGTCCGGAGGGCTGGTTGTTCTACGATCCCAACACATACAAGTTTCCAGACACTTTGCACTCTGAACAAGAAAAGGATGATCTTGAAAACATGGAAGATGAATTGGCAGCAATCATGATGGATGACTCAATTTTCACCAGTGAATCCTCAGCCGAAAATGACCATCAGCGTCTCCGTGATGTCAAATGCGCACGACTGCGTCCCTATCTTATCCAACCATCACCTATCGTCGAAGCTCTCTTGGGCCTTGTAGCTCAGGTTGAGACTTTCCGGAAGGATATCCCAGATCTGGACAAAATGTTAGTTGAGCTTCGGCACGACTTCGAGTTCACGGATGAAAGTAGTGGGACTGTTTCCAGTCTACATTTACCGCAACAGACTCCTCTGCATTTTTTAAAGTATTCTATGCGAGATTCTTCCGCTTGCCATCTCGACCATTCGATTGCCAATGGCTCCTCCCGTGTAGCATCGCAGGGACTTCAGTCCCATTCTCCGGCCTCACATGCACATCCTCCTGCCGCCAACATGTCGGTGCAATGGAGGAAAAACGTTTCGAATCCTGACCAAAAGGAGTTTCATCTTCCACCGCCGCCAGAGGGTGAGAGGAGAGAGGGTATTATTAGAAGCTCTATTTCTACCCACACGAATAACGATATCTATGACAACTTCGTTCCGGAAGGCAGGTTGCAGGAACGCTCAGGGGAGCTTACGTTGAGTAACTTGTTGACCAACATCTTAATCTTGCAGGTACGTCTTGTTCTTATCACTGCAAATATTTAAGCTCATGAATATCATGAGATGCAGGAGTTTATTTTGGAGTTGGCGGCGTTAACACAAGTCCGTGCGTCGCTGTTTGCCGATGTTCAATTTGCTAATGGGTGATGAGATGATCGCCTATGGGACAGTAAGTAGATTTTGAATGTGCAGAAATTCTTTTGCTTTGGCAATTTGATCGCCATGAAAGACCAGATAATCAAACCATTTCCTGCAACCCTATTTTATCTTTCCCTGCCAGATTCACAGCACCCTAAAAATCCGTAACACATCCATGGCTGGCATCGGACACCAGTTTGGTGTATTTGTACAACGTGCCTTGAGCGTATTTCAGCGGTTTCGGCTTAAACTCCTTCCTCCTGTCTTCCAGCACTCGGTCCTCAACTACAAGATCCAACTTCCTTGCCTCAGCATCAATAGTAATCTGATCTCCATCCCTTACCAACCCAATGGGACCACCCTCCTGCGCCTCGGGAACGATATGCCCAATCAAGAAACCGTGAGAACCACCTGAGAAGCGCCCATCTGTAATTAGTGCCACATCTTGCCCAAGGCCAGAACCCATAATTGCGGAAGTAGGCTTCAACATCTCCACCATACCCGGAGCACCCTTCGGCCCCTCATATCTAATAACGACCACTGTCTTCTCTCCCTTCTTGATTTCACCACGCTCAAGAGCCTGTACGAAAGCGTCTTCGCCATCAAATACACGAGCCTTGCCTTCAAAACGGAGGCCTTCCTTGCCAGTAATCTTCCCAACGGATCCACCGGGGGCCAATGAGCCACGTAGGATCTGAATGTGTCCTGTAGGCTTGATTGGGTTGGAAAGAGGACGGATGATCTTTTGGTCGAGTGGGAAACTTTCTACCCTTTCCAGATTCTCTGCAAGGGTCTTACCGGTGACGGTCATGATGGAACCATCAATCAGACCATTTTGAAGAAGATACTTCAAAAGAGCCGGGGTACCACCGATGCCTTGGATATCGGCCATTACATACCTTCCAGAGGGTTTGAGGTCAGCTAAAAGTGGAGTACGGTCGGAAACGGCCTGAAAGTCGTCGATAGTGAGCTTCACGCCAACGCTGTGAGCGATGGCGATGAGATGCAGAACGGCATTGGTGGAGCCTCCAGTGATGTTGACAACCACCATGGCGTTTTCGAAAGCAGAACGGGTGAGTATATCGCGGGGTTTGATGTCCTTCTCCAGGAGATTGCGGATTGCAGAACCCGCAGAGATACATTCGTCATGTTTGGCCTGGGACTGTGCAGGGTTGGAGGATGACCCCGGAAGTGTCATGCCCATTGATTCGATTGCAGTGGCCATGGTGTTAGCGGTATACATACCACCGCACGCCCCAGCGCCGGGACAGGCATGTCGGATGATATCGTATCGGATTTCTTCGCTGATGTTCTTGGTGATATACTGTCCGTACGCTTGAAAGGCTGTTCAGTGTTAGTCTTGATTATTGATGCAGATAATTTTTCATAATGCATAAAGCTTCTTACCAGAAACAATATCAATTTCGGCACCGCCTTGGCATGCGGACATCCCAGCTTTAATCGTTCCTCCATAAACCATGAGCGAAGGTCTGTTGACGCGTCCCATAGCTATTAGGACACCAGGCATGTTTTTGTCACATCCAGGAATGGAAATGTTAGCGTCATACCACTGACCTCCCATCACAGTCTAAAGATGCAAGTTGATTAAAAGGCAGAGCCCATCACACCTAATGAGGTACACTGAACTCACCTCAATCGAATCAGCAATCAGGTCCCGTGACTGCAAGGAGTACCTCATGCCAGTTGTGCCCATAGATATACCATCACTGGTACATGTCAGAATTTTGTAACACAGACCACTGCAACCTCAAATAGACTATACCTGACACCAATTGTGTTGAACTGCATTCCTACCAATCCTGCCTTTTCAACACCAAGCCTGACCTTGTGGTTGAGGTCCATCAAATGCATGTTACACGGGTTTCCCGAGTACCATACCTACACCCAACATAAGTAACTTCGTTCCAGGATCTTTAGAGCAGATGACTAAACCGAAGAGATCCCAACTTGAGCTTTGTTCATGTCAGTGTCATCCAGTCCCGTCGCATACACTGACGTCAGCACCGTCAGCATAAGTCTCTGAATAAATAATCACAAACAATGTGCCACAATTGGTTCAGTGTAACGAGGGTGGAGCTAACGCATTGCCTGTGATGCACCCTGCGATTTGAGCTGAGTAATATGTGCAGAGGTCTTGTTGATGCGGTTGCTCGAACTGGATGACCATCTTGTAGCTTTCGATAAAAGTGATTGCCTAAGGGAGGTGTCAGGATATGCAATGCATTCATCGGTTTGACTTCGCGGACAGACTGACCCAGTTTTCTTGGACATGAACGACGATGCCGTCGCAAGCGGGAGTCGTAATCGCAGAAACATGGCGAGACAATCAGCGTGTACAAATTAAGTCACTGACTCAGAGGGAAGTAGTAAACACTCAAAATTCACGACGGATAGTGGAGTTTGGGGGCAGTGGTGAAGTAATTCGTAAAGAACAAAGGAAAACAATTAGGCAATTTCTAGATCAGATTGCGGTAGGCGTTTGAGGTAATCAAAGCTAGCGGATTCTGGCGGAGCGGGTTTTTAGGTTCTTTTTAAGCTGCTGTTGATTGGCCACAGTTCTGAGTATCCGCACAAAACCGTCAAACCTATCCAACAATTTTGCTAGACGGGTATTTTCCGATCACCTTGTAGTGGGATTTTGCTGTGCTTTTTAGGTATAGAATAATTATACCAGACCTATAATGGTAGATAATAAGAGACGAATCGCAACTAAAGTGCTGCTAGACCTCTAATCGATATCTACTGCTTATTTGGAAGAATCAAAGCATCCCTCAAAAATCCTCTTTCTATTGCCCACAAAAAAGACACCAAAAATGCACTCTGCCAGAATCCACCAGCTTTGATTACTGCTATTAGATAAGAAAATGGATAAATCTATTTATATATATTTAAAAATGATACTTCTGATTATTTATTGAAGTCACAAGGATATTATAACTTATAACAATTTATTGCATTCCAATTACTCTATTATTGATTCTTATAAAAAGAAGGAGAAAGGATCTAAAGTCTTCTAATAAGAAGGAGCCTAAGTTATACGAAGATTAAAGTACTGTAATGGTGAGTATGTCCATATATGGATCCATCTGAACAGATATATTAATAAGAGTAGATCTAGTTGAAAATGATATAAAGTGATCAAGAAGGATAGTAGGTATAAAAGATTATCGTTGGTATGCAAGTGTACTTTACAAGGTAACTATATAAAGATCGCTTATGAAATTCAGGCTGTCAAGTATAGTTGTCAGCGAAGTATACCTGAGAGCGAAATATGTTACACCTCTTAGGCTATATACTACTAGGTACCCTCATAGAAGGGTCACCTATATTCAATTGATCAAATACTCAATCTGGATGATACAAGTACCATCCTTGCACATCATTGAATATCCACAAGATATCACTTGTTCGGTTACCATAATGAACAAAATCAAATCAGTATCCACACAGTGAATTATAATACTGATAAGGAATCAATAGTAGGTACTAGCTGAATACTCTGCTAGCTCATACTATCCGAAGTATGAAGACAGCTGAAAGGCTGTAGATATGAAATCATCTGAGTATATATCATTGCTAATGAAGTCTCTTATGGCAATGCATATGCAGACTCCTTACAACAATTCACCTCAAGATCAAGAAAATACTATTTGCTTGGAAGCTAAGATATTGGAAGAAAATGATAGGTGGCGATCACAGAAGTTCAAAGAACAGAAGGCAGTATAAAATCTATGAATCTATATAGGAGAAGATAACGAAAAGATACTGAGAGTCCTGCAGATAGTAGAAAAATGACTTTCAAAGAGATTATATTGGTGCAAAGAAAGGATAGATAGAGATGCTCATTGGAAAAGTGTAGATAAAAGTAATTCTTAGAGTAGAAGGAAAGAGGTATAATGACAGCTGAAATTTCCAACAGTAGAACAGTAAGCTTCTTGATAAGGAAAAGATACCTTAACAATATACGATTGGAAGGCAAAACATCTTTTTCTTAAATCTTTATCTTTAGTGACTCTCAAATTCTGAGTAAATCTTCATAACTTCCATTGCAATTCACTTACGAAAGCAGTGAAGATACTACCTATACTAATAAACCTCAAGTGACACTCCAGGTATTACATTATATTGTCAGCAAAAAAACACCATTATGAAGCAATTTTTCTATCCTTCAAAGGGGTCAAAGGTTTTTGATGTTGTATTCCTCAAATGTACTACTTTATTCCAGATTTAGGCTGCCACATCTCAAAGAGACAGTGTTGGTACCATGAACCAGACTTTGAATTCCACACCAACTATGGAAAAAAAATTCTCTCTCTAAAGGAAGATACTGCTGTAAACTTGTGGGGGAAGAGTTCTACATTCTGTTGATATTAGCTGTCAGTATGTATTGATTGAAGCAAGAACTTTTTCACTACATACACCTCTGTATTTAGCAGTCCCAGATATATCTCAAAATAGTTCTCTTGTTTGCTAGGAGCAAAGCGGATGTCCTCCTGGATTTGTTAATTCTTCAAACATCTGACTAAATACTATTTCTACAGTAACAATGAGTGGCAGGTACTAGATTGCTTATTCTGTGAGATATTGATTTGATTCTCTTCATTGAAGGTTGGAGTATTTACCATCAAATCTTACAAGGATAACTTTGATTTATACTGAGAATAATAATGGGTACTGAATTAGATATCACAATAGAGCAAGCAGTGAAGTTGGTGCAATAGAGAAAATACTTTGATAGTAGGAGTGAATAAGGGAAAGAGACTGATCAGTAATGAGCCCATTGTTCAAAATTATATCCATCAGTGGGAAGTGTAACGATGTACATCCTCGTATAGATAGATATGTATAGATACGGTTGCAAATGGGATTAAGGGATAACGATGATATCAATTGTAAAGTAAGGTAGTAAGATAATCACTGGCATACCAAAAGCACTTGGTGAGGTGACTATAGATTTAGGGCGTTTACTCAGTCTCAGCTGCCAAGTACACTTGCAAGGCCAAGTAGGCCTGCGAGCCAAGTTCACTTGCAGGGCCAATTTCACTGACGAGACCAAGTGTACCTGGCACCACCATTACATCATCCCCCTCCTTATCCGCAGACAACCTGGACTGCAACATATATATACATAAAGATAGATACAATAAGCTGCATACACCTTCGTACATCTGCATAAGTCCAAAGACTGCTCGGTGCCATCAGGACGGCTTCACGTCAAGTCCGACTCACCAGGAAATCTACCTCCAGTGATAGCTGGTAAAACTCGTACCGACGCCATTTATATCAGTCCGAGATCCATAAGAAATGAAGAGAAGAAAGAGAAGAATAGAAGTAGAAAGCAAGAAGGCAATGTCCAATTGATCCTGAATACTTCAAGTCTACTCCTTCCACAGGCTTGCAAATCAATGGTTCCGAATATCCAGGTAGACTTCCAGTTTCTCCGAATCCAAGCAATTAATTTTCAGAGTGCTAGCTCGGTGGTACTTGAATCGTAACTGCCATTGGCCGACGTGTGGGTGTCATTCCGTATCGATATATCATAGTTGCTACGTGATATGCTGGACAAAGTCTCGACTTCCAACTAATCAATCGATAGTTCATATACGATTTCTTACATTGAATACATCCATGAATATCATCTGAAGGATAAGGCAATCGTGGCCAGTATCGTATCTCTGCAGCAGTCAACTAGAATAATTGCATTATGTACTTATTTTATGTTGGTCATAGCTGCTACTCTTGAGAGCTTCTTAGATTTGTATGATTTCTCCAATATGCTTTCAGTTATCCAAGTACACGGCAGACCTCATCTGTCATAACCTCCACTCTGAATATTGATCATATGCATTTCACCAATTGGCTCCAAGTTGACTCGCATATCTGTTATCGGGATTTGATTTTCCATTGCCATTCTGCTCCACACCCAGTGGTGGTTGACTTGTATAGGTCTCGTTCAGCACCTGATTGCAGTCATCATATGTCAACATGTATTCGTACATGCTAATTCGAGTCGCGGTATCCAACTTGGAAGTATGCCATTCGGTCGTACTCACAAGTGACCAAGTATTCTCCCAGTACATCAAGGCAGCTATCCTCCGACATCTATGTCTTCGACGTCTGAATCCATGAAAGTAGTGGGTTTGCACCCGTTATGCCCTTCTGAGGCTAGCTGTAGGGGGTCTATCGGGAAAAAAGCCATGTCGTACCCAGACTGTACGTGGGTCTAGGGTGAATTGGATGCTTCAATCGACACCTCTTGAGCCTCGTCGTAGAAGGACACTGCACATACGTAAACATCAGCAAAAAATGAAAAGGTATTCTAAGCATTCTAAGCATTTTGAAATTTAAGTTCTCGTTTTCTCGATTATAAAGTGTACTTTGGCCGGAATTATACTCAGTAAAATTGTTTTCATATCTTTGTGGGATTTCCAAACTTGGTATAGTATTCCCAAAAGGGTATAGCTTAGTCTGTTACATTGTTTTATAGTCGAAAGTCAGTCTACTTTTAAAACTGAAATATATAATAGACATACTATTGTGTGCTTAGTAATATTATGAAACTTTTGGTTTATATATCTTCATGACAAATCATAATGAAACTAACCATATTTGGAATACCTTCAGCTATAATTAACAAATAACTGTATATCTTTAATAATATTTCCTATTTTGGTTAGTTTGATTTTGATTTGTCATTTATAAATACTAATGTCAAGTTTCACGTTATGACTCAGTAAAGTATTCTATATTCATTACATTTTTCCAAAATAAAAGTAGTAGACTTTAAGCAATTAAGAAATGTATCGAACTAGGCTATACCTATTTTGGAACACTATATCAAGTTTGGAAATCCCATCACATTTTGGATGCAATATTACTCAGCACCATTCCCATTACTAGACCCGACAAAATCGACTAAACAAGAACTGAATGTTCAAAAACCTCCAAAATACTCAGAATGCTCAGAATGCCATTTTCTCTTTTTGCTGATGTATACAATTCCTGGCATTGCCCTTGCACCTCCTGAAACAGCATTCCTTACTGTCGTAGCTATATAGTGCACATAATTCTTACTGACCCAGCCATGCAGTGTGCTCACCTTTTGATCCACAATACTACTCATGTGACGCATGAGTGCAATGTACACCTTGACAGAATACAATGTTAACAGCATGTGACGTTTATACGATGCCCTGAATTGCACTCACATATCGGGCTACAGATATAGTACATTGGTGTTACTGTTCAGGATATTTGATATTAAGCTCTAATATATACAGTTTCCCGTTCTACAAGTCGCAGCCAGTACGAAGTACATCCTCGAAACTACTCTCTTCTCGTTCTAAATGCTATACTACACGTCGCAGCCAGCTTGAAGCACATCCTCTAAACAACTCTCTCCTTCACAGTCATCTACCGACTGTGACTCTATGTTCTCATCCTTATCCTCATCCTCATCCTCATCCTCATCCTCGTCCTTATTCTCGTCATTCTCAACCTTATCATCATCCAGCTGGAGATCGCGATGTCGCTGAGTACGACTCCTGGTACTGTTACTGTCATCATGCTCATTGTCACTATCATTGTCGTTATCATCAACCCCATCCTCAGAATCGAATGACAGATCTTTAACAAAGGGGATGCAGATCGCAGCAATGATTGGAGTCTCAATATCCGGCTCCATCATCAGGACTTCATTTGCGGTCTTGTTTATTACCACTCGATGAGGTTTGGCTACGGATGGCATGTTATTGGCTCCTTTCTCAGGTGGAATGAGGTTGTTGTGAGCTGCCCTTATGGACTTGATTACCTTCTGTCTCAATGGAGATGGGAGATCGTTCCATATATTCATGAGATCAGTGTAAGTCTCTGTAAAATAAATGTTAGAAGATTGCATGCATTGTGCAGACTATACTTACCACCGTCATTATCTTGATTGAAGTAGTACTCCCACTCAGGCCTGTTGCGCTGGATTTCAAGTTCGAGGTCATTGATTGCAATCTTTGTTGGAGCTAAACCTCCATTTCTTTGCCACTCTGTCAGTGTGTGATGCAATGCTGGACATGTTAACACAATCAGTACCAGGAGCATCTGTTCCCAAATCCAGTCATAGCAGCCCTCCGAAATCCTGCCGCATTTGCGAATTCGTTGGAAGAAATGAATATATAGAAATCGTGGAATCTTCTTGGCAAGAAAGTAGCTAGCTCATTCCTGATAGTATTAGCGATGCTAGAAGTTGTAGACAGAAATCATATCAGGTTCATTCGTACGATTGCATTGGCATACAATAAATATAAAATCTGAAACAATTATATCAATGTGTATGCGGTGCTCATCATCTTCGAAATGGTGCTAGTTGTATAGTCTCCCTATACACTCACGGGCCATCTTGATCATGTGTGATCTGACTGCTGTGCAACTGTTTTTGATCTGACATATATTAGTCAGTAAGAATGCAATTCTGAGAGATACCTAACTATTATGAGATACTCCTTCTGACGTTCCTGGAAGCTAATATTGACTCCTTCCTACAAGCATACCTTCGGCCAGTAATGCTCTACTCACTTTGTATTGGAAACAATGTTAGTCAGTATCTACCACTCTCGGAATCGTATAAGCTATCAGTACAAACCCAGATTCTGTTGGAAATTCAGTCTTCCTCAGCAGTTGCTTCTCCATCATGCGACGTATTGTTTCCAGTACAGCAGTAACTGAAAGGTCACATGTTGAAACGAAACTTCGACTGCCATATGGTGTACTGCTGACTGACAGACTCGACAGTGTCCTCGGTGGAGATGATTGGCTGAGTTGTGAAGCTGATGAAGATGGGTGTGGACTTTGGAGGTGACTAAGGTTCGTCACTGAACGAATACCGACATTGAAACTATTACTGGGTGCTGGCAACATCGAATTGGCAGCTTGATTCGGCAGGGTCAGTGACGGTTTTAGGGCTGGATTTGGCGCGGATACAATTGGTATAGATGCTGAGGAGACCTGAATAGTCAAAATCTAACCTTCGATATGTGAGGCTGTAGCCTTCCTCCGCTTTCTCTCCTGCTTGTTAGCCTGCAAAGTGAGTTTCCTCTTATGACCCTTTGCTGTATGTGGTATTGGAGTGCGAGGAGTGGCCGGTACTGCTTTTGGAATTGAGGATGTGGCCTTGTGTAGTGGCTTTGTTGTTCGGGTCATTTTCAGAAAACAGGAATGTCAGAAAGGCAGGAATGTCAGAAAGGTAGAAAAAGAGTGCAGTTGCGATGCAGACATGGGTAATGCAGTGTGGAAAAGGACTGATATGTCATTAAACATTGCACCTGAAAACTTTTCTCATAAAGGGGTAGATTCAAACGATTTCGTATTAGCTTGTCACGAAAGTGTCGTGTACGATTAGTCAATTAAATACCAATAATGCCAAGAAAATCCAAAAGGAACTAAAAACATCTTTGTAAAATGCAACAAGGACTCCACCCGATGCAAAGATGATATGCAAAAATCCTATTTAACCCAATCACCAAAGGCTAGCCAAATCACCAAACGCGAACCTACATATGGCAGTATACTAGTTATTTGCAGCCCTGTTGAATGTTTCGAACATCATCACTCACATTGCTGGCCCATCCATGGTAGAGTCAAATGCATCACCTCGAGCTGTATAAAGTTCATACCGACATTGACATCTTGGTGCATGCCAATTGCTACCGACTCCAATGACTTATCAACGCCTACTGATTTGGATGAAATGCCACACAATGTCTCCTGCTCCACCAAAACCTGTACCATTCGTGATCTTGCATCCCGCTGCTGCTGTAACTCTATAACCACTCGTGACCTCACCTCAACAATCTGTGCTGTCTCTGATATTTGTGCAACTCTGGTACTTATTGACTCGTCGTGTACAGACGATGTCACATTTTGGAGAGAGGTACATTCGATGTGGTGAGTAGCAGTTATCTCCAGTTATATCATTGCAGAGTCATTTATTGTAGAGTCGTTTATTGCAACAAACTTGGAAACAGGTGTCGGGCTCTTGGCCTGTGCGGAGGTACCTGGTATTCCCAGGAGAGACGATGGTGGTGGTGGTGGTGGTGGTGGTGGTGGTGGTGGTGAAGTAGCGCTTGCAACTCTTGGAGTCGCAACTGCGATTGCCTTCAGAACAGCCACAATGATGAGAGGATTGTAAGCTGTAATGGAAAAGAAGGTGGCCACAAAGTCATTGCCATTGAGTTGGGTTGCATTCTATGGCTGTAGAGAGGTTTCGCTGGGTATGACTAGATATCCAAGAATACAACTGACATTACTGGCAGAACATAGGCGTCTCGCAGCACGGTGTACGGCCTTTGGGGTGAGCTTCTCGACTCGTGAAAGATGATATCTATTCGAGCTGTGGTGAATGAAGATGACGTCCCAATGGTCATAGCTTTCTGGGCCATAGCCTTCAGGGTCGACAATACAAACCCTAAAGGGGTATATAAGCGTTGGGCCTATAGGGAGGGTATTGGTGGAGATGTCTTCAAGTTTCCATTTCTTCTGGAGGGTAGAAGCAATAATTGTCAGTGGCATTGCATGTTTATGGGAGGGTGGCTGCAGCTTCAGTGTCCTGGAATACCAGGTATCTTTCTTGGCATCACCTTTGCCACATTTGGAGTTGTCGCAGTTGTCGGAATTGTTGGAGTTAGGGTCGATATCAGTGTCGGTAGGTAAAGGTGGATTTTCTTTGTGATATTGGTTCATCTGCACCCAAGTTGTGTTGAAACAGTCTCAAACAAATACTCGGAACTCACTCCACCATTCAATGTATCGTAGTTGAGTCAATGCACAATGGTTCTACATCCCCTGAACCTGTGCAAAGTGCCTTGTAGTGACTGGGTCCAAAAAAAGAATACCATACATCAAGTCAATCGTACCAATATCCATGACACCGTGAATGGCATACATCCGAATATGGTCCCCAATGTGCTCGTTCATGAACTGCTTCATAAAACCATCGAGATGGAAAGTATCCTTAATTGCATCGGTTTTGGAGGGGGTAGATGAGATCTTTTTGGATGGCATCGCAATGTTCTGAGCTGTAAATAAGGTATATGAGGGGTCGGTCAGGGTTAGGGTTAATGTGTCTGAAAATGACGATGAAAGTTGTAAATAGATAAAGATGGAGTCGTTTATGATTATAGAGAAGAATTGAAATCAAGGGAGTATATGCCAGTATATATACAGTGCAAAATAGACCATCAAGATGCTGCAATCGTGTGGAGTGGCTCACGAAAGAGTTGAAACTGTTGGTGATCTCAAACATCATACTGGAAAAGGAGCATTGCTGGTTGTAAGCCGCGATCGGCAGTTCTCTTCTGTCCTGAATGATACACTGCATATTTTATACCACTCTGAGAGTTGTTTAAACCACATCTTGAGCATCAGACAAACTGATCATACGAATGTTGGGTCAAAGCATCAAAGTCTGTCAGTTTGGATTCCTATCATACCGAAGTGACATCAAGTTCCAACATAATGATGCAGTGTGGTGTCACAAATAGTCGCAACCTGCCATATGAAGTTCGAGAAGTGTCACCAGCATCTCTGGCAGTGTATAGGCCTCTCCAGGCACCACCAATTGACACTGTGTGGTGGTGTCATTAACTCTGAACTCGTGTCTTGGTATATGAAATGAGTTATATCACATATTGTCGTTCATGTTTTGTATCATCCGCCTGGTCAAATATCAAAAAAAGCAAGCAAACAGTCAGGTCCATGGATTCTTTCTTATATTTGCATCATGATTAGTATCAAATCAGGCTCTAGGCATGGCTACATCATGACAAACTGTGTCTGCAGTATATTCCAGGGCCTTGGCATTATATATAGGTCTCTATGAGTTTCGTAATCCATTCAGCTCAATTACACTACCCCTGCTTGGCAACTATCATAACATTCTGCCAACTGCATATACAGCTCTCGACATTGTCTACACCACGTATACCATGGCTCCCATACAAACTCCCAATTGTTTCTGCGCTGTTTGCTTCAAACCTTATGCGATAGAGGACAGACTTGGCCATGACTCCTGGAAGACAGCTACATTTCAAATTTCATCGAATGCGCAGCATCCAGATGCAATTGAGTTTTGGCACTGTGACCTTATAGAGTGTACAAAATAGCTTCTGTGGCAGCCAGCATACGAGAAATATCTTATATTCACTCTGAAATGATGCTTCAATAATACTAGACACAGTATTTACAATGAGATCCATACTTCAGACTGGTGGTGGGACAAGCAGGTAACCTTCCTTCTTATACCCTTTACAATGCTCTATACCCTTTACAATGCTCTTTATCCATTATAATGCTCACAATTGTATAGACAGTACTACCAGTCAGTGATACGTTGGTGCCAATGATATTAATGTCTGATGGCACCCACCTCACGAACTTTTCTGACGACAAGAAGGTACCGCCGATATATATGACGATTGGCAACCTATCCGCAGCCTCACAGTTCAAGCACACAATACACAGTATATTGTTGGTTGCCCTTTTGCCCATTCCCATCAAGATACGCGATGTTCCTCTCAAAAGAAGAAATGCTCAGAGGGAGTATAACCGAATGGTCTCTCAGAACATGTTGCAGTATGTGTTGCAACCCCAACTCAATTTCTTGACCCATATCTCCTATGCCCACAGTACCGATGGCAACTTCAAGTATTGTTATTTGATACTGGTGGCATGGATGGCCGATTACCCCAAGTACCGTGACCTTCACAACATCAAGAATGGTGTATGCTACTGGTGCGATTGCCGCATGCAGGAAATAGATAATCTACCCTGCCGACATGAGCGACACAACCTTCGGGATCATAATATCTATCATATACTCTCAGAATCAAATATACCTCTGAGCATTGCCAATCTCAAATGCCACGATGTCAATTCAGGCTTCAATACCTTATGGCATCTCGATTGCGTTACAAGCAATCTTCCCAAGGCTAATCTACTCCACACGATCCAAATTGGGATGTCGAAGCACCTCCTGCCATGGCTGCACAAATTTCTTAATCAGCATAAGTGGCTTGACAAGTTCAATGATATTTGGCTCTCGGTGCCTGCATACCTTGATATGACGAAGCTATGATGTGCATATGAAGAGGTTTCGCATTGGAACTGAGGAGAAATCAAGAAGATGACACTATTCCTTGTGGGTATCGTACACAATTCTCTGCAGGACGTAAGCTCCTCTCAGTGCAGTATGTTTGATCGTGTAGTTGAGTGCTCTTGCTCTCTTATTGAGTTCTATTTCTATTGCCAGTATGACTCTCATGATGATGAAACACCAGACCTGATAGGCAATACTCTACGTCGCTTTCACGAATCGAAGAATGTGTTTCAACAATTCAGTACTGGTAAACGACTTGCAGCAGTAGTGTTGGCAATGCAGCAGATCGGTTCGTCGCGGATCGAACCAGGGTGTGGCTCGACACAGATTTGATCCGAGATTTGGACGAAGTTCCAAGGTTTGTCCGAACCGGTTCGCGAACCATCTATCTTCGAATGATAATAGGTAAGCGAGTTCTTGTCCGATCGGCCCGAATTTTAGCGCATCTTGTAGCGGGAGAGGTTAGCTACAAGATGCACTAACATCCGAGCCGATCGGACAAGAACTCGCTTACCTATTATCGTTCGCAGTTGTAGGACGAAATGGTGGGGTTTGTGGCGTAAGGCTTGGTAAGGATCCGGTTCGCGCGGACCAAATCGGTTCGTCAATTGTATGAATACCGGGTGGTTCGTTGCCAACACTATGCAGCAGAGGCCAAAGAGAGACCTACTGAATTGTGTGCCAAGCGGGATGCCGGGTTGAATTCTGAGGAAAACAAGAAGAAAACAGTGGCCTTTCGACAGCGTATTCATGATGCCTGGTAAGGTATTATCGATGCAGAAATGGCCGAATACATTGAAGATGGTAGGGATTTCCACTTTCCTAAGATCCATCTCATGCAGCACTTCCGAGAGATGATTCAACAGTATGGTTCGCTCAAACAATGGTCGACGGAGATCGGGGAAAGTTCTCACCGGACGTAGATTAAGGACAGGTTTAATGCCTCCAATAAGACAGGTGATTACTATACTTAGATAATCAACTACTACCTTCGGAGTGATACATTCGCTGTCAGAAAGGCCAATCGCGATGTATGGTATCGTATACATGCTACTCTACATTCGACGATGGAAGTGACAGCAGAAGCAACCACTACCAGTAGATGTCGTTTATTGAGGTTCATATCTCTGCAGCTGCACAAAAGAAAAGATTAAGTCAAGGACATTCAAGGCCTCTTGAAAACGATCAGTGACGATGTCCTCCGAAATGGTCTATACAATGCTACCTGTCATTTCTTACACACCAAGCAGGTAAATATTGATTCAGATGATCTCTCAAGCAGTGCTGCTGCAATATACCATGGATTGGAGGTAGAATTACGCAACAAGCATGATGAGCACATTATTCAGAAGCTCAGATGTACTGGAGATAAACGATGGTATTCAGGGGCTGCCCGCCATGAATAGGTATGGGTCCAAACTTGTCAAGGGTAAGAAGGGGCAGGAGCTGCCTCATAAGATACTGTAGAGATGCATACCATACCGTATGCATCGGAAAGAAATACCAGCCTCCGGGCATTTTAGTCACTCCCTGATATTGGTGGTGTATCAGGAGTGCCTGGAACATCGGTTGGCAGGGTAACATATAAGTCTGCGACGATATGATATGAGGGACTGCAAAAACAATTCCTGGTTCTAGGTATTCACATGGTCACATATCACTCTGTACAGCACCTTGGGACACGTAATATTCTGTGTTCTTTGTCGGGCCGGTGCAATTGCATGGTGGTTGGTACACAGTGGCAATACTACTCTGGGAATTGTAATGACGATGCTATGCATGGCATATTACACCATACAGTCGTTTTCCATGGAGGACCACTTTGCTTGCATCCATGTCTTGGCAGGACGCAAGCAACTTGAAGATTTTCTTCCATTGATATCTTGGCTGGACGCAAGCAACTTGAAGGTCTATCTATCGGTCCTTGGTGCTCGGTGGCAATACTGCTCTGAGCATTGTAGTGACGATGCTATACACAGTATATTTCACCATAAGGTCATTTCTTGTGGAGAACTACTTAGCTTGCATCCATATCTTGGCTGGATATAAGCAACTTGAATGTCTGCCTATGACAACGTAATGTTTATTAAGTCTATTTACAGTTCTAACACCTTACAGTTCTAAACACCCTACAGTTCTAAACACCTTACAGTTCTAAACACTGTTTATACCCTCTTCACCACTGTATTCAACTTGTCCTCCAGCATATACTAAATATCGTTCCAGGTCACTAGGTCTATATGACTATTGACTATCTATCCTTTATTCTCCAACTTTGATGAAATGGACTCCTCTGGAATTAAGTGAGCCGCCATACACACAATATTTCCTGCACTAATAACTGCGTATACACCTCCGGAAGATGGTTTCACTACCCTGATCAGCTGTGATGTACTTTCCATCATTCCACTGTTGGCAGGCTTCGTCACTTCAAAGTATGCTAGCCAAAAGGTATTCGTTCCGTGTGGATGGATGAGTCGCAGCTTGATTAGACGAAGCATACAGAACGGTATGTATCCCTGCAGTGCCTTGTGAGACAGCTCCTACCCCTCCTTACATTGTGAAGTGTGTGCCGATCATCATATATATCGGCCATGCCATGTTGTTACCAGAGAAGTTCGTGAAGTGGGTGCCATCAGACATGAATATCATTGGCACCAATATGTCACCGACTGGTAGTGCTGTCTACACAATTGTGAGCATTGTAAAGGGTATAGAAAATTGTAAAGGGTATAAGAATGAAGCTTACCTGCTTATCCCACCACCAGTCTCCAGTATGCATCTCATTGTAAATACAGTACCCAGCATTATTGAAGCATCGTTTCGGAGTGAATACAAGATATTCCTCGTATGCTGGCTACCAGCGTAGCCATTTTGCACACTCTATAAGGTCACGGTACCAAAACTCAATTGCATCCGGATGCTGCACATTCTATGCCATCCGCAACGTAGCTTTCTTCAAGGGGTCATGGCCAAGTCTGTCCTCCATCACGTCGATTTTCTGTCGGAGGTTGTAATTTGATTTCAGAGAATCACGTACACACTCTTTGAGGCTGCAGTTGCCCTTCTGGAAGTCGTCAAAGACGTTGGCGGCAAGACCTTTCCATGTGACCAGCTATGCCGAATTGTACTCCTCCTCACTGTTGAATGGATGGCAGAGGTTGTCCAAGGATTGCTTAGTAATTTGCTCGTCATCAGTTGGAACGTATGTGACAGGGGCTACAGTATCAGGATATGAGAAGCTTTTTGTATTTGAGTCAAATTCGGATAGTTCTGGAGCAGGTGATGTGTGCAATAGAGGAAACGTGTCAGGATCGTTAAAGTGATCATGGTTGACATGAAAACCACTGTGTGAATCGTCAATGCAACATTGAGAGTATTTTCAAACGCATTCAGGGGGCTTGGAGTCTGACTTCGGCTCAAAAAGTTGGACACAATATCAAGGATGGTGGCTGTCGATATGTTTGTAGGGCCATATGTCAGACCTGTAAGGTTTCAAGTAAACAGCGTAGAAACGATTCGCAGTTTGTATGGGAGCCATGGTATACATGATATAGACAATGCTGAGGGCTGTATATGCAGTTGGCAGAATGTTATGAGGGTTGCCAAGCAGGGGTAGTGTAATTGAGCTGAATGGTGTACAAAACTCACAGAGAGGTATATACAATGCCAAGACCCGGGAATATACTGCAGACACAGTTTGTCATGATATAGCAATGTCTAGAGTCTGATTTGATACTAATCATAACGCAAATATAAGAAAGAACCTATGGACCTGCTTGTTTGCCTGCTTTTTTGATGTTTGACCAGACAGATGATACGAAACTCAGATGAAAACATGTGATATCACTTATTTTGTGCGCCAAGACACGAGTTCAGAGTTCATGACACCACTGTACAGTGTCAATTGGTGGTGCCTGGAGAGGCCTATGCAGTACCAGAGATACCGGTGACACTTCTCGAACTTCATATGGCAGGTTGCGACTGTTTGTGACACTATACTGTATTATTATATTGGAACTTGATGTCACTTCGGTATGATAGGAATACAAACTGACAGACCTTGATGCTTTGACCCAACATTCGCATGACCAGTATGTCTCATGCTCAAGATGTAGTTCAAACAACTCTCAGAGTCGTATAAAACATACAGTACATCTTGCAGGCCAGAAGAGAACTGCTGATAGTAGCTCACAATCAGGTATGCTCCTTTTCCAGTATGATGTTTGATGGCACCAACGGTTTCGACTCTTCTGTGAGCCGTTCTACAGGATTGCAGTACCTTGATGGCCCATTCTGTACTGTATATATACTGCCATACACTCCCTCCATATCAATTCTTCTTCATCATTTATATCTACTCTATCTTTACCTATTTACCACTCTCATCGTCATTTTCAGACACAGTAACGCTAACCCTGACCGACCCCTCATACACCTTATTTACAGCTCAGAACATTGCTATATCACCCAAAACGATCCCATCTATCCCCTCCAAAACCGATGCATTTAAGGACACTCTCCACCTTGATGGTTTTGCGATGCAGTTCATGGCTGAGCACATTCAGGGCCTTATTCAGATGTATGCCATTCACAGCATCAAGGATGACAGCGCGATTGACTTGATGTATGATATTCTTTTTTTGGACTCAGTCACTACAAGGCACTTTGCACAGTTTCACGGAATGTGGAAGCATCATACATCGACTCGACTATGATTCATGGAATGTTGGAGTGGGTTCCGAGTATTTTTCCGATAATAGTTCGATTACACTCAGGTGCAGATAAACTATTACCAGAAAGAAGACCCACCTTTAGCTATCGATACCGATACCGACCCTGATTCCGACAACTCCGATGACTGCGACAACTCCAAATATGGCAAACGTGATGCCAAGAAAGATACCTGGTATTCCAGGACTCTGAAGCTGCAGCCACTCTCCCACAAAAGTGCAACGCCACTGACAATTATTGCTGCTGCCCTCCAGTAGAAATGGAAACTTGATGACATCTCCACCAATACCCTTTCTACAGGTCCAACACTTATATACCCCTTCAGGGTTTTCATTGATGACCCTGAAATCTACGGCCCAGTAAGCTATAACCGTTGGGACGACATCTTCATTCACCACAGCTAGAATAGATAGCATCTCTCCCAAGTGGAGAAGCTCACCGCAAAGGTCGTACACGGTACTGTGAGTCACCTATGTGCTGCCAGTAATGTCAGTTGTATTCTTGGGTGTCTAGTCATGCGCAGCAAAACCTCTCTGCAGCCATAGAATACAACTCGACTCAATGGCAACAACTCTGTGGCCACCTTCTGTTCCATTACAGCTTACAATCCTCTTCTCGTTGTGGCTGTTCTGAAGGCAATCACAGTTGCGCCTTCAAGGATTGCAAGTGCTACTCCACCACCACCACCACCACGATTGTCTCCCCCGAGAACACCAGGTACCTCGGCACAGGCTGAGAGCCTGACACCTGTTCCCAGGTTCGGTGCAATAAACCACTCTGCAATAAACCACTCTGCAATGACACAACCAGAGATAACTGCTACTCACCTCATCGAGTGTGCCTCTCTCCAAAATGTATCATCGTCTGTACACGATGAGTCAATAAGTATCAGAGTTGCACAAATGTCGGAGACAGCACAGATTGTTGAGGTGATGTCACAAGTGGCTGTGGAGTTACAGCAACAGTGGGAGGCGAGATCACAAATGGTACAGGATTTGGTGGAGCAGGAGACAATGGGTGACATTTCGTCCGAATCGGTGGGTGTTGATAAGTCATTGGAGTTGGTGGCAATTGACATGCATCAGGATGTCAATATCGGTATGAGCTTCACACAGCTCAAGGTGACGCGTTTGACTCTACCATGGATGGGTTAGCAATTTGAGTGATGATTTTCGATACATCCAACAGAGCGGCAAATGACTAGTATCCTGACATAAGTAGATTTGCGTTTGGTGGTTCGGTTAGCATTTGGTGATTGGATTAGATAGGGTTTTTACCTATCCTCTTTGTGTCGTGTTGAGTCGTGTTTCCATTTTACAAAGATGTTTTTAGTTTCGTTTGGGTTTTCTTGACATTACTGGTATTTGATTGACTAATCGTACGTGATACTTTCGTGACAAGCTAATTCGAAATCGTTTGAATCTGTCTCTTTATGAGAAAACCTTTCAGGTGCAATGCTCAGCGATGTGTCAGTCCTTTTCCACACTGCATTACCCTTCCTCTACATCACAACTGCACTCTTTTTCTGCCTTTCTGACATTCCTCCCTTTCTGACCTTCCTGCCTTTCTGACATTCCTACCTTCTGAAAATGACACGAACAACAAAGCCACTGCATAAGACCGCATCCTCAATTCCAAAAACAGTACAGGCCACTTTGCGCACCCCAATGCCACATAAAGCAAACGGTCATAATAGGAAACTCACTTTGCAGGCTAATAAGCCGAAGAGAAAGAAGACGAAAGCTACAGCCTCACGTATCGAAGGTTAGATTTTGACTAGTCTGGTCTCCTCAGCATCTATACCAATTGTATCTGTGCTAAATCCAGCCCTGAAACTGTCGCTGACTCCACCGAGTCAAGCCAACAATTAGATGTCGCCAGCCCCCAGTGTCAGTTCCAATGTCAGTATTCGTTCAGCGACGAACCTTAGTCACCTCCAAAGTCCACACCCATCATTATCGACTTCATAACTCAGTCCATCGTCTCCGCCGAGGACACTGTCAAGTCTGTCAGTCAGCAGTAAACCATATGGCAGTCGAAGTGTCCTTTCACCATGTGACCTTCAAGTTACTGCTGTACTGGAAACAATTCGTCACATAATGGAGAAGCAACTGCTGAGAGAGACTCAAATTCCAAAGAAGCTGAGTGTGTATTGGTAGCACATACGATGCCGAGTGGTAGATACCGACTATCATTGTTTCCAACACAACATCAGTTGAATATTGCTGGCCGAAGGCATGCAGACAGGAAGGAGTCAATATTAGCTTCCAGGAACCTCAGAAGGAGTTTCTCAAGAAAGTTAGATATCTCCCAGAATTGTATTCTCACTGACTAACCGGACGTATGTCAGATCAAAAACAGTTGCAATGCAGCCGGATCGCATATGATCAAGAAGGCCCGTGAGTATGTAGGGAGACTATATAACTTGCGCCATTGCAAAGATGATGAGCGCCGCATATACATTGATCTAATTCTTTCAGATTTTACATTCATTGTACGTCAATGCGATTGTACGAACGAACCTGATGTGAGTTCTGTTTGCAACTTGTAGCGTTGCTAATACCACCAGGAACGAGCTAGCTATGTTCTTGCCAAGGAGATTCTAAGATTTCCATATGTATATTTCTTTCGACGAAATCGCGAATGCAGTAGGCTTTCGGAGGGCTGCTATGACTTGATTCAGGAACAGATACCTCTGGCACTGAATATGTTAACATGTACAGCATTGCATCACAGACTGACAGAGTGGCAAAGAAATGGAGGTTTAGCTCCAACAAAGGTTCAAAGTGATGACTTCAAAATACAGCATAACAGACCTGAGTAGGAGTACTACTTCAATTGAGATAATGACAGTGGTAAGTATGGCCTTCACAATGCATGCAATTGCAGTAACATTTATTTTGCCGAGACCTACACTGATCTCATGAATATTTGGAACGATCTCCCATCTCCATTGAGACAGAAGGTAATCAAGTCCATAAGGGCGGTTCTCAACAACCTCAATTTACATGAGAAAGGAGCCAATAACATGCCACCCATGGCCAAGCCTCATCGAGTGGTATTAAACAAGACTGCGATGGAAGCCCTGATGATGGAGCCGGATATTGAGACTCCGATCTTTGCTGCGATCCGTATTCCCATTGCTGAAGATTTGTTTTTCGACGTCGAGTATGGTATTGACGATGGTGACAATTATAGCAAGAAAGAGCATGGCGGCAATGATAGCGACAACGAGCATGATGACATTCACAGTACCTGAAGTCGTACTCAGCGACATCATTGTCCCCAGCTAGATGATGATAAGATCAAGAATGAGAAGGATGAGGATGACGATGAGGATCAGAGTGATGAGTTGGTAAATAACTGCGAAGGAGAGAGTAGTTTAGAGGATATATTTCAAGCTGGCTACGACGTGTAGCATGGCGTTTGGAACGAGGAGAGAGTAGTTTTGAGGATGTTCTTCATTCTGGGTGTGACGTATAGCATGGCATTTAGAACAAGGAGAGATTAGTGCGGAGAGTCTGTTTCACGCTGGCTGCGACGTATTGTATGGCACTGATAATGGGGGATATTTAGAAAGGAAAACTGTATATATTAGAGCTTAATATCAAACATCATCAACAGTAACGTCACTGCACAGTATTCGTTGCTCAAGATGTTTGTGCAATTCAGGACATCGTATAAACGTCACATGCTGTGAACATTGCATTATGTCAAGGTGTACATTGCACTCATGCATTACACGAGTAGTGTTGTGGATCAAAAGGTATGAATACTGCATGGCTGTATCAGTAGGAATTATGTACGCTGTATAGCTGTGACAGTAACGAATGCTGGATCCGAAGGACCAAGTACAATGTCACGGGTTGTATATATGCACGTTCATTATCACTCTACGATGAGGCTCAAGAGTTTTCGATTGTAGCATCCTATGCGCCATAGGCCCACATCTGGCCTGGGTGCGACATGTTTCTTTTCCCCATGTGCTTCATCTATTCAAGCTGCAAGTCGTCCATTCGCGCGGTACAAATACCTTTTGGCAAGCATATATTGAAGTGAAGAAGTCTGCCAACAGTGGAATGCCGGAAAGTGTATCGCAGCTAGTCAGGGTAGTGAATCCATCTTCCGGAGGTGCATACGCGGTTATTAGTGTAAAAAATATTGTGAGTGCAACTCACTTAATTCCAAAGGAGCCCATTTCATCGAAGTCGGAGAATAAAGGATGGATAGTCAATAATTATATAGACCTAGCAACCTGGAACAATATTTATTATATGCTGGCAGACGAGTTGAATACAGCAGTGAAGAGGGTATAAACAGTATTTAGAACTATAAGGTGTTTAGAACTATAAGGTATTTAGAACTGTAAGGTGTTAGAACTGTAAATAGACTTAATAAACATTACTGTGGGATAGGCAAACCTTCAAGTTGCTTGTGTTCAGCTAAGACATGGATGCAAGAGAAGCAGTTCTCAATGGAAAACAACCTTATGGTGTAATATGCCATGCATAGCATCATCATTACAATGCCCCGAGCAGTGTTGCCACCAAGTACCAAGTACCATCTAATTGCACCTGCCAGACTACATCAGCAATAACTCTAGTTTCTGTCAGGAACATCTGGATATTCCTGACGGCTCTGATGGCTCTGACGGAACCTCGTACCCTCTGACAGAGAATTACATGCTACCTACCACCCAGGCGATGGATCGTGTTGCATACTTACCCTGCGGAGGCTATTATACCAAGTCTCTTATCCTTGCGAGACGTCGCATTGTACATTATCATGTAGATGCTCAACTACCACACTTGCCACCCCGATATTGCGCTTCCTTTATCCTGCATCGGAATATGGTGACGTTTATATACCATCAGAACGATACGTGTATTACACTCTTCGCAGGGGCTCAAGTTACGATGTAGCCACTTACACGATGGCTGGCAATATTTATGCCTTGCTTCGGCTGTGTGCCACCTTTGACCTCTCCGCTATCGTTATTTAATGGATGCTACACTCTCTCCATATATATGTTTAGCTTTGAGATGTTGTCACTAATTGCAATACAGTCTTCGCTTCGGATACATCGCTTGCCATTGCATTTGCTTCGTCATTATCGTATTTTACAGGTCTGAAATATACTGTCCAACCTTCACACTCTCTAGTATTATACCCTCAGTCCTCCAAATTCTGCGTTGATCCATCATTGGCTTGCGATGCTTCTTCCTCCTCATCTGCATCTGTATCATCGCCATTGTCGACCTCATACCCGTCGACATCACTGGTTCTCAGGTCACACATCTTGAGTTCAGTTACGGCCCATCATCGCTACCTGGCGGTGGGGATGGCATCGCTCTCGTCGGTTTCATTACCTTTATGTTCGTAATTTCCGTTGCCCCCTGGCATCCCGAAATACAGTTCGTCATTCGTATAATTGTTGTCTATCGGAATGTTTGGGTCAGTACTTCCGATCTCAGGCTCCTCAAGCGCCGATTCAGAGGTCAAATAGTCAAGAGGAATAGCATTGTCAATACGCGCTGCTTCCGTGCTGATGACCACGGCAGGCATTGGATTCTCTGCCTGTTGGATCTGACACTTGACTGTAGCAAGATTGTTTTTATACACCCTCTGTTGGTAGCTGTCCGGTAGTGTATTCCAGGTATTCATCAAGAATGTATAAGTTTCTGCGACACCTGGCAAGGTTATTACCTTGCGATCTGTTGCAGCCCAGCAGGATACGTCCTTACCACCGTCATTCTTGTAGTTGAAGTAGTTCGAGTGATCAGGTCTGTTCGCTTTCAGCTTTGACTTGGAATCGTTCGGAGGAACAGCTTTGTTCTTTTACCACTCCAGGAGAGCATGGCGCAATGCGGTGAAGGAAAACATGATCAGTGGCAAGGATATATGACCGTCCTTGTCGTCAATCATGGAATTATAAGATCCATCAGCATACTTACTGCGGTTATTCGACCAATGATAAAATTTAAGATAGATAAACTCCGGGATTGCTTCTGCCAGAAAGTAAAGTAGATACTGACCATTCGTTAGCAGGTTTCGACTCTCTCTGCATTGGATTTGGACCGTGTACACCACCTTCCACACGCTCTGCTTCAGGAAAAAGTTACTTATCTTTTGCCAGAAGGGAATCAATGAACTCAAAATGCTCTGTGTTGGATTTAAAGCGGTAGAGATTATAAAGCTCTGCTATATTGTCCCTTGCTGATTGAATAATATGAGATTTAACCTTATCGACTGGTACTCGAATCTGGTAACAGTTTAAGCATGTAATATCCAACGTGGGTCATTGCTTCAGCATACTTCTTTCAAGATATCCTTTGTGTGTTCCTCAAATGCTTTTGACCAAATGTTGTTTTGCTGCATATCGATGTTCCAGTACTTCTCTATTATCTGCCAGTGTGAGGCTTCTGCTAATACTTTCACAACATGTCACATTGTATAACTTACCATCTCCAAGTTGCTTGCACTCATAAATGGCTGTCTGTTCCACATGTAGAGCTCCAGGAGTCTGCCCATTGCAAATACAAGACGTATTATGTCTGAGTGACCAAATCGATGGATCCTGCGACTGCCGAAGACCACTGATCAAGGTGTAGACACCTTCTGTGGTTGCAATTGCCACTCTCTCTATCTCTGATTCCTTTCTGCAGCTTGCGTTCGCAGTGGATTTGTAATGATCGCACGGGCTTCTGGATTAGGGATGTGGGTAGACAGGTTTTCAAGAGTGCTGGGAGGAGTGGAAGTGCTAGCAATACTAGATGCAGGGCTGGATAATACGCGACGCATTGAGTCTGCCTGTGAGGTTCTTCCGGATGCTGTTGTGCTACGACTACTTGTACCCAGCATAGCGGTTGGAGTATTTATTGACTGTCGCTGTGTAGCGGATGGGGTGGAAGTCATATGTTGAGTGATATCTGCAACGCAAGAATTGTTCAGCGAAGATGAGGGGGTGGAGTTCTGACCTTGGATTGTAGAGCCTATGGAACTCCCTCCTTGAGAGGAATCACCATCGCCAGCCAGTGTGGAATCGTATCCCTTAGCAGGGGGAAGCTAAAAAATTTCCGAAGGCCTATGCTTTTATTGTTTCTGATGATTAGCAAGAATTCGAATATTTGGTACAACTGGAGTTGTGTCAGGGTAAGGGCTTTGGGAAGGCATAGTCCGATATAGATGTTTGACGTTAAGAATATAGGAATACTTTCCTCTGCATAGATATGCAAGGGCAGGCGAGATAGACTCCTATTTGAGCGACTAGGGAGGGATTCGAAAAAAAAGGGAGGTGCAGTGTGGACCGCGCTAGACTCCAAATCACTATCGCCCATGACGATACTTGGAAACGAGATCCCTTGAAATCATTCAATTATGGGGTTAACTGCCATCAGATTAAACTCAGATTAAACTCAGTATTGATATTCACTGATACAGCAATGTCTGAAGGTTTATTTGCACCGCTTGAAGTGTGTTGATGCCTTCTTGGTGAGATTATCATAGTATTACACGTGTTTTTGGCACAATACTTCGAACCATCGATTGTGTATATCTTCAGCTTCCTGGTGGAAATCCCCATTTCGCAGATCTCAAAGTATTGCAAAGTAAACCATGACGAATTCTCTATCATATGATATCAGTTCCGTGTGCTTTTTCCACCGCCAGGTATGTTGGTAGCCATGTTGGATGGTTGCACAGTTGGAACAATTCAGTTTGTCTCCCGTGACGATACTCGGAGACGAGATCCCTTGAAATGCGTTCAATTATGGGATTAACTGCCATCAGATTAAACTCAGATGAAACTCAGCATTGATATTCACTGATACAGCAATATCTGAAGATCTATTTGCACCGCTTGAAGGGTGTTTATGCCTTCTTCGTGCAATTATCATAGTATTGCACTCATTCTTGGCACAATACTTCGAACTATCGATTGTGTATATCTTCAGCTTCCTGGTGGAAATCCCCATTTGGCAGAGCAAAAAGCATCGCAAAGCGAACATTTACGTATTCTCTATCATATGATATCAGTGGCGTGTGCTTTTTCCACCACTAGGCATATTGTTAGCCGTGTTGGATGGTTGCACAATTGGAACAACCTGAGAACTACTCAGTTAACTCTGAGATGCATGAGGTCTGAGTGGTAAAAGTGGTGTATAATGCAAAAGCAACGCGCGGCATCGTAAACTTTCCTCACCACGAGTACTCAATCTCGTCTAGAGGCTTCTCGTTCATGAGGTACCTGGTGGTTGTTCAAGATCAAGGCTGGGCCATTTTGTGTTTGTTAACCAATAAAACACAGGTTATGAATCAGAATTATCAAATCTCACAAGTTGAACAAAGAAATCGCAGGAACTCGAGTATATATATTCCTTCTTCCAACCTAGACCTTCTTTGTCTTTTCCTCCTGTATTAAACACACTGCCAGCATCCTGAACTATCTCAACATCACGTAACTTGCACAAAACAACACCTCTCATTCCAAAACACACCCGATAACATACACAATTTGTAAGTTTCCTCTGGGCTTCCTTCCACTACATGAGACTGTATCATAATGCTAACTCTTCGGATGTAGATTCATTTTCAATGGCACCAAAGGGCGGTGCCAAAGGTATGGGGAAGGCATCTGCTGGGGCAAAGATATCCACATCGGTTATTAATCGATACCTTGCATTGCACTGGGACTGAATTAAGGCATTCATCTCAGAACATATCATGGGACTCATACAGATATACAATGTTTGCAACATCAAGGATGAGAGGGCATAGGACCTCTTCTACGATATAATCTTCCTTGATCCAGTCATTACTCGCCCCTTTGCCCAATTCCAGCTCATGTGGCCGCACCGCATGAGCAGGTATTCGCCTTTTTGGGTGTGGTGGACTGCCTTCTGCATATATATGGTGCAAATATTTGACAAAACCCTTGACCAAATGAACAATTGGAGGTGGGACAACCTCCATGCCATCGGGGATCAAGTCGATCACTCCAATCCGCAGACAACCAGCTCAGGAAAGGTTAAACGTACCGGCCAGCATTTCTCTTGGTACGGTAGTGATGATCTCAGGGCAAAGATTGAGCCGCCAAGCTGCCAGCAGTACAAGCCAGGCGACTTCCTGGCCGTTAGGCAACTCAACTGTGATGAGATAATCGACGAGGATGATGATAATGAGAACTGGGTGGATACCAGAGCGCTGATCGGTGGAAGGGAGGAAGAGACGCAAAGCGGTGGGAGAGGGACTGGGAAAGCGATTGGAACGAAGGATGGGAAGGGGACAGGGAAGGCAACGGAAGAAGGGAAGGGGAAGGGGAAGGCAACAGAGGAAGGGAAGAGGAAGGGGAAGGGGAAGGCAACAGAAGAAGGGAAGGGAAAGGGCAAGGGGAAGGGGAACAGGAAACAGAAAGGTATTGTTCAACAAACCCAAGGGGGAAAAAGCTCGCGGAGCGGTAGAAAGGCTACAGGGAGCCAGGGGAAAGGGTAGTCGAAGGATGATATCTCTTGTGCCGTTGCTTTCCAGTTGCAGAAGAAAATGTATGAGGCAGACTCGGACACCGAGGACTAACCAGAGCGGGTATATATACAGCCAGAAGTATCGCCCGCCATGTCAATTTCTTCAGATGATGCAACTGACTCTATCAAGGAGTCGGTCAGCGAATGTGCCTCAGATTCTGATGTGGATAAACGCATGGAGGATAATGTGGACGCACCATACTGTGTTGATTTAGACAGCGATGTGGATATGGAAAGGGACAGTGACGATGAAGAGGAGGAAGATGAAGAGGAGGAACATGAGGAGGAGGAGGAGAATGAGGAGGAGGAGGATGAGGAGGGGGAGGATGAGGAGGAGGAAGATGAGGAGGAGGAGGATGAGGAGCAGGAGGATGAGGATGAGAATAATGGCAAAGAACCTCTGATGATTGGCCAGTGAGAGATGGTAAATACATCAGCTGCCGATGTAGATATCATGGTAGACGATCAGCCAATCGTGCTACCTGAGCACGGCCAGGAGATGCACGTGCATACCACACAGCAACAACCTCCAGCGTCTGCCCCACGGCCGCGTACTCCGGAGCCTCGCCCATGACCACAAACTTCAGAGACTCATCCCCTCAGTGGGCTGGAGTTTTCGAGGCTTGTGATGCCGTAAAAACCTCGTCCGGCGACGCTAACTCTGCGAGAAGCTGAGGCAGCCGGAAACACCTCTGATGTCAATGTGGATCAGCAGCTGCTCGGCGAATCGGCAGGTGGTAACAGTGTCCTCTATGTACCTCTTTCCGATATGCCTCTCTCTGAGGCGCGCCCGGATGGCTCGGTAGGGGAGGAGTAAATCAGTCCTCATATTGCAGAGGAAGCGATGGTTGTTGCGTTTGGATTAGGGTCGTATTCTTGTCTTGTGAGTTTCCTTTGCTGTAATCTATTCATCTCAGGCACTGATTAAGGTACACGTGGAGGTGTTTTGTTCGTTTAGGGTCTTTTTGTTTTCCGGCTCGTTTGGATTAGGGGTTGGATTGTGGGCTTGTTCGTTTCCTTTGCTCGAATCTATTTATCTCAGGCATTGATTATTACAAGCGTCGCGAGGTTTTTGAATCTCTCAGTGTTTATTTTGCTTATGGATTTTGTATTGGTTTTATTTTATTCATAGTATTATGGGATATCGCCCATGCAGTGTTTTTGCAACTCCTGACATGAAATAAACCTCCTTATAATGGTGTTGAGGCTCAATAAATCTCTCAGGTTAGCTGAAAGTATTGTAAGCTTATACCCACACCAGACTGCTCAGGCCCAGCACCAATCTTCGTTCCTTTCTACACTGTGTACTCAACTCCTCATGTGTCATCGACAATACCAGAGAAGATCCCATTCCGTTGCCCCAGATTTTCATGCCAAATGAAGTTCACCTCAGTTTGCTGGCAACTTAAACATACCAAATAATACCATCCTGAACACCTTCAGGTTGCATGCCAGATGAATCTGACTATTCGCAACGCGCTCCAACACGTTGAATCCGCTCAGCGTCGTGAATTGTATGCTAACAAAGATTCAGTCCAAGACTTGGACGTGTTTCCCTACCTTGAACACCTTGAAAATATCGCACACTTGGAGTCTCAATCACCGCAACGTCCATCCCCTCTGTTACAGATAGAAACATACCCCGGCGCCAGCATTCCGCTGAGAGATTACATTGCTGAGACATGGAAATGCAACGCTCAGGGTTGCCTTGAGACAAACCTACAAAACAATTCCCACTACCCATTTACGACGTGTGAAGAGTACAAATATATCCAGTGTAGGATCAAGAAGAAGGGCATGAAGACATACTATGACAATGTGCTGAAGGAAGAAAACACCACTTTGCATTTCCCAAGCTTCAATAATGGGGATGGTATCCAGAAGCTCATGGATAGCATGCCAGATGATTAAGCTCTCGGGGAGTGGGAACTACACACTCTCAAGGATATGAGATGGAATGATAATCACCAACACCCTATCAAATACTGGAGTCGAGACATCATCAAAAGCATGAGATGGTTGATGTGGCAGCCAGACTACACCGAGCATCTAATGTACACCCCTCAGCGTTGCTTTAACAGCGATACGCCTCCGAAAATGCTCTATACCGAAATGCTTACAGCAGACTGGTGGTGGGAGAGACAGGTAAGTAGAGATACCCAAGGATAATAACGTGCTAATCGACGTTAAGTCAATGCTCAGAGTGGGGGATACTCTGGCTCCCTTGATCTTCATGTCCGATGTAACACATCTCTCGAATTTTGCTGGCTACAAGAAAAAGTGGACTGTATATATGACAATTGGCAATCTATCTTCGAAGATTAGCCAGATGCCCTCAACGTACAGCATCGTCATGGGTACTCTCCTGCCGATTCCGATCAAGAACCGCAATATTCCTCAGAAGTGGCTGGATGAGCAGCAGCAAACAAATCGAGAGGTGCTGAACGAGGTACTCTGGTGGGTACTCCACCCTCTCACGTTTAAACAAAATCCCAGTATCAAGAGTGGATATTACAATGTTCTCTGTGCAGATGGCAACTTTAGACGGTGTAAACCGGATTTAGCAGCATGGCTTGCACATGGTTCTGAGGATAGCGACCTACATCATCTCGAGCGGGATGTCTGTTTTTGATGCGAGTATCTAAAGAAAGAACTTGAAGATTATGTCTCTCCTGACAAGCAACATCTCCGGCGGGATCACAATCTATATAGAACACTCAGTGATACCTCCACCGAGGCAGCCGATGTCAAACTCTCGTCATGCCATGTTCACCGAGGATTGAACGTGTTTCAACATATTTTCTGTATCGTGAGCGACCACCTGAACCCAACCTCCTCTATACAATGCAGATTGGCATGCTTGAGCAACTTCAGAAGAGGATTTTCCACTTCATAAAGACGTACGAACCGCTCGACATGTACAATGCAATCTGGTCATCTGTGCCTGCTTACCATGACCTCACATCAAAAGATAAGTCATATAAGGAAGTTTTTCAATGGAATGGGAAGGAGATGAAGGAAATGAGACAGTACCTGCTTGGAGTTGTTACCCAGACTCTAAGAGGTTGATGCCCTGCTCAGCATCCCATATTCAATCATACAATTGAGTGCACACAGGTATTGTTAGAATTCCATATGTATGCTTGATATAAATCTCACGATGATGCAACATTGAGCTACATGGAGGACACTTTGCATCGTTTTCATACCTTCAAAGATGTTTTCTTACTCGGGTGAGCTGGCAAAAAGGCGAAGGCCAAAGCCAATTCCCTGAGAATGGAACTCGTGAAGAAGTGAATGGTAGACGAAGAAACAAATGCTGAAACTTGGACGCCGTCCAAGAAGCGGCACGAAATGAACGCCTGGTGCGATTATATCAGCCATGGGATAGATGTTTCCAAGGAGTTAGATGCCGACTTCAACTTTCGAAGATCCACTTGATGTCTTATTGGATCGAACAGATTCATTGATATGGAGCCTTACAACAGTATTCTGCCGAGAGACATGAACAAGCACATAAAACGAACCTCAAGGACGATTGGAACACCTCGAATCACAATCTCAACTACCTGCTGCAATTAATCACCTTTCAGCATCGCATTCTCTGCTTCGAAATCAGAGAGCTCAATCTCCAAGCCCTCGTTCAGAGTCAGAATAACAGTGCTGCCACCTGCAATGTCGTATCTTCTGGTGCTGATCTGGCTGCCCCCCTGGACTCCCTGTCATATGCGAAGCCCGAATTCATGGGACCCCTAAACTGTAGTGATGGAAAGCATCCTGACGCTATGATCTAAGACTTCAGAGTATTACTCGACAATACGCAAGACGCAAAGTACTGCATGGCAATATTCAACTGTATGTAGGAGTTTCTCAAGCATATGAGTCAGAACAAGACATATATATTGGATGAAAAACTACATGCAATAGAGCTCTGTATTTACCATGGTATTAAGCTTCAGGTTTAGGATTTAGAAGGTGAACACATATCTCAAATATGTCGATGCCCAGAAAGCCAGAACTGGTGCGGAGGGGACTGACAGAATGACTGGGTGTGGGTAAAGCAACACCTGAGGAGGTGTTATGGCGCGCTGAATAGTCGTCTCCCATGGCAACTGCAATTACTATTCAAAATCAAGCTCCTGAACGAGAACGGAGCTTTCGTTGAGTACTGGTTAGCCCTGGCACTCACCACAATACCAGAAGACTCAGATAACTTGAATCCATATCAAAATTTGTACAAGTGAGAAAAGCTCCGCCAGCCATTGCTTTGCAAGTTTTCAGTGTGGGAAACATCGTCGGCTGCGTGCAGGTAATTCCAGAGATAGCTACTAGTAGTAAGACAGAAGATGGACAGAATGAGTAAGGGATTGTCAATCGCCACATAAATCTGGTGACTTGGAATGATGTGTATAATTAGTAAAGAGAGAATTGCATTTTGCGCGCAGGTAGAAGGAACGCGAGGAAAGGTTTTCGCAGCATCCCCCATCACATTGCAATCCCGATGCAAGCGCGTATCCAAAGAATCCCTTCCAACGTATGGACACAGTTTGCTACAACGCCACAGTATTCATTTAAAATAGACTACTGACAGAGCAAGAAGAAATGGTGAAACTACGATCGGAGGACGATATCCAACGTGACACGTGGTATTGACACTGGGCGCGGAGTATGATGCCAGCGGGGTGTCTGGGTGCAGAGTAAGCCGCCACCGGGGTGTCTCTGACGGCTCTGATAGAGCGCGTCCACTCTGACGGAGCCATTCTGTCCGGACGGAAGATTTTTGTGCTGATGGAAGAACACGGTATATTAAACGTTTCAAGATTCTGTGCAGAGTGATATGTGACCGTGTGAATACCTAGCACCAGGAGTTGTTTTTGCACTACCTCACATCGTATCATTGTGGACTTACATGTTACCCTGCCAACCAACATTTCAGATACTACTGTCATAGCACCGATGTCCAGACGTGACTAATACACCTGGACGTAGATATGTTTTCCCCATCAAGATAATCTGAAAATATATTCGTATGGCCGCATGGGCTCAATTAAGACATCCAATTCGTCAACCGGTACCAAGTGTTCAAAATACTGAACTGAGAGAGTATTCTTTCGACTTTCTCTTGCCGACATTATCTTGTTGCCATCGAGGTTCAAGGTTGGGATGAATGCTAGTTTGTCCCGTATGTCTAGCTGCCTTTGCAGCTTGGACGTCATGAGCCGTCGCCGGTGGTCTTTCCACCAGAAGTTGTCTCGGCAGCCAAGTGGATGTCCATCCAGCTCAGGAATAAGACGAAGCAGAGGTCCATCCCGCCTAGAGATGTACCCAAGTAGATGTCTATCCTGCTTAGGGATAAGATAAAAAGAGAAGTACATACCACCTAGGGTTAAGACGACTCCGTCCATGTACAAAGGATCGCTCGTTGCCGATTGAGAAACGATTTACTCCCGACTTAGATCACTCCCTTGATGATAACAATCTGTATCATACAGTTGTTTGTTATTGTTGTCTCTTATAGTATCACCGGTTTCTCAAACGATGATCGGTAAGTCAATTCAGTCTCACCGAAAGGTAAGTATGTTTGATGTTGCGATCAGGTATCTATCGATATCTTCGTGAATGATGTGAGGGGAATGCAGCTTCTTTGCTCATCTGTCTTGTAGAATCGTACAATGGAGTATTGGCTTTGATTCTGCCCATCAGTATCCTTTCTCTGTAAATGAACTTCTGTGCTCGTGTAATCATTCTCTGTAGGTGCACTTCAGAGTTTCCGCTAAGATAGTAGGAAGGAAATTGTCTTGTACACTTCAGAGCTTCCGTGCAGATTGGAAAAGATAATCATGAAGTGTACTACATCGAACGCGTTTATCGTCGGTAACTTCTTGCCAGACTCAATTGTCAGTGAACGAATGTGTTCAGGGATAAGTATCTTAGAATGATGACTTGATACATGTCAAAGTCGATCAAGACTTCGCTATCACTTGAGAGGCTTCATGGGTTGCTATCGATCGTTCGTATGTATGCCACTGATCTCGTCGAATGAATTTCCAAGACCTCCCAGTGGTGTGGCTATCAGACCGATCAAGAGTGTATCAGGGTCGATTGATCTCCGAATCATCTTGGAATTGATGCTGCTCACCTCAATCAACTCCAATAGATGGAATTCATATCTTGAATAATCACCCTAGTGATGATAAAGTGTATGGGTTCTGAGCAGTGACGCGTTGAGAGGTATTGTAGAAATAATTAATCAACATGTGAGAGTGATGTTGATGAAGATTCGATTCCTCTCAATCATCCGGTCAGAGGCGATGGATTTCATTCAACGCCTCTTGCGACCTTCTCAACTGTAGCTATAAGGATCAGTGATGTGTTTCTTGGATTTAATTGACCTCTGAATCAAATCTCATTCGTCACTGACATTGTCAATTAACTTAATATAAGTGTACTTATCAAGCTTCAACACTTATAGATCATGGAAATTTGTGTGTGAACGTATAATGATCGTGGCTGGTAGTGTGACTCTTCAAAAAGATTCCCCTCCCAATCGCGTCGGACTGGTCTCTGCAGTTGTCAATTAACTCCAGGTTGGAAAACTTATCCTAATCTATTGATTTAGTGGTGATTCTAGGTAGAGGTCATGAATAGAGGTATTTCGAGTTCTCGAGAGTGCCTATCATGGTGGTGACAGGACTCTTTGAGATTGATTCATATGTAAATCATCTTGGAATCGTCCTTACTACCATCAATCAACTCAATAGCATGGTTACTTATTTTGTATTGACAATCTAGCAATAGTTCTCAGTAAAGGTCAGCCATATCGAAAAGGTAAAGAAATCGTGAACACCTGGGAGTGAAATGTATCTGGCGACCGAAAAGCGATTATAGTATAAGGGTGGATAAGTGAAGATATGGTTGCAATCCGAATAAGTGATAAAGTGGATGATATCAATTGTAAGTTATTGAAAGTACGTAGGTACGATAATCGCTCGGGTACAAAAAGCACTTCACGAGGTGATTATATATGAATGGCAGTTACCTGGCCTTGGTGGCCAAAAGCACCTTGACAGTCAAGTCCACTTACGACTCCAATGCACTTACGAGCCCAATTTTAACTGGATGGCCAAGTGTACTTATGAGGGCAAGTATATCTGGTACTGATATTACACCAGGTCAGGGCATTGTTTCCCAAGAGCCCTCCAATCCAGATGACTTTATGAATGTCATCATGGAATTCCTTACAGAAATACTGTAGATAACGTTCAACTGATCGAATCCACCAATGATATATTTCCTTGGTGTTTTTCTTATCTCCTTTAAACTTCAGAGGTATTTTTAATTTACCTTTTTTAAAGGATCTTGCTGATATTCAAGGAGGTGGCGTACCAAAATCTGTAGTGTTGGAAGAGGAATAAGGGTCTTGATATGGGTGTAAACATCCTGCATTACTGTCTCCTCCATTCTCTGCGCCTCCTCCGCCTGCTCTATTTTTACCACCCCCTTCCTCACCATCGGAGTCAGATAAGCTACATTCTGAACCAAAATCATCTGGTGGCAGTGGAGCTCTCACAGGATCCGGAGTAAGGGCTAATATAATCGAATATGTATCTCTCTTGGTGTCTATGCAGTAACACAGGTGAAACATCTTATTACCAGGATTGATATCTCCTTCTTGATGTCCAAGTACAGATCTAACTAGAGATCTGATAGATTTCTAAGCAGTACCTTCTGTTGGCCTTGTCATGAGGGTCATTGTGAATTTTCGAAAGTTCTTCTCCATCTCCTCTTGAGTCTTCCTTATATTGTTTTCGCTCAATTTTCTTTCATTGTCAGCCTTTTTCTTGTGTTCAGTGACTCTTTTAGCCTTTTCATTGGCCCTCTTCTGGAGTTCACCGAGTCTCTTGGCTTCTTCATTGGCTTCTTGTTTAATACTGCTAATTTCTTCCAACTGGTTGTATACTTGGAAATTGAGCCTTTCCTGGGCTCTTTCTCTCTTTTCCAATACTCTACAGAGAGAGGTCTAGGCCACGTGTGAGCACTGAATTTGCTTTTCAAGAGCCAGACATAGCTCCTTATATGATTCAGAAGACTATGTTTTCTAGATGGCAATTGCCGTGCTAACATTGACTGCAAATACCTGGGACTGGATAACAAGATCTGTATGGTGCTTCATCCTGGCCCTCTGTAGGCCATTAATACCAGACACCATAGCATCATAGATGTAGTTTTGAATATACACTAGACCGTGCTATGTTTAAACCAATACAGGCAGTGTATCACCAATTTTGATCTTGTTTGTTCGAGACTGCATACTCAATGAGTCCATTCGGTCGAATTCTGCCTCAAGGCAGTTTATAAATTTGTGTTACAGAGGCACTTAGCCAAAGAAGGGTAAATACAGCCGTCTAGCCCTTAAAAGTCATAAGAGTCATGAAGATAGTCTTCAGACCCGTCGTCTATATAGTGAGACGGACATCTCCCAGTACGATAGCAATGGAAATATTTGTCAATAATATGTCAGGTAATAGGAAAGAGGACAGTATATTGGAGATGTACTGTTGTGGTTGCTCATTCGTAAAGGGCATGTGTGTAAAGAACAATATGGTTCAGATTTCAAAAATTCATCAAGATATATATTCATTTTTAAAGGTAGTAGAAGAACTATAATAATATTTCAGATTCTTATCCGCTGGTGTGTTCTGAATGTGGATTGCTGCTAGAGCTAATTTTGTTACTTAGCCAGGGAAAGGAAGTTCTTTTATAGTAGAGAGCTAGTCACCAGCTATTACCTACTTACTATGATTTCTGCGTTTGTACTAAACAGCTATGCCTGCTGATCGTTCGGCAGATATCATGATCTGTATCGGTTGGACTATTTCTCCGTTTGACTATTGGTACATTCTGTATAGTACGAGGCATCCTTGTGGTTATTTTTATGCTGTCAGGTGTTGCCATATCGCATTGTGTCTGTTTGCTATTCTTCTAGAACCCCTGTATACAGTATGAAAAACATAGGATTTCGGTAACACAGTTGATGCTTCCATTAACCCATCACTTCCACTTAGATTACTTGACCTAATGCAAAATTGGATATTGAGTTACGAGAATATGTTTGACTCAATAGACCAATGTCGGCAACCCACCAATATTATGCAAGGTAGGTTACCATTATCACGTCTTTTGTTTTCCAAAGAGTTGCACTTTCGATGGTCTGGTAAGATGGCCAGCCATGACATTCGTAGTAAGATCCAAACACATGTTCTCTACAGGTAGCCGTAACTACCAGGGTGTAGTTAACATATGAGTTTCAAGTATTTCGGTCCAATCTTAGTAAAGTTTCTCAGATCGAACCCTGATGTTTACCTGCATCAGAGGCTTTCCGGCGTTTGAGTCTACAGTCTGTTGCCACAAATAGATCCGGATAACGAAGATATTTTGGTTGAAAGAATCATGCACATCTTACCTGAGAGTTTTCGCTATGGCATGATCCTACTTCAGCAATACCTGTAAGTATCTAACTATCGGGGACCTAGGTATATAGTAGCATACCACTCTAAGTGTCTGGAATGATGCATCCACCAGCTAAGTGTTTCAACTACCGCTGTTCATTCGAGACGGTGTACTGCGCACATACAGGTTAATCATTTCCCATTGTCAGAGGTCAGTATTGACTAAGCACAAATATTGCGAAGGACTTTGGTGCTCAGTAGAAGGGACATCATGAGTGTGGTATCACCTAACCTCCGAAAGATGCTGACTGTGGATTACCATGCATCTTCCTCCGTACTTCATATACCTGCTAAGACAAAACCCCTAACAACGATAGCACCCATACAGAGATATCTATTCATATGAAGGGTTCATACTGAACAATATCATTCCCCTTATCTACTGCCACCTCCAAAGTATTCTATCTTTGCATCAAAGTCACTCCTTTCCCCTTGGTTATATTTGACCCAGCACCTATCATTGTGTAGAGTATGACTCAGATCTGTCATTGTAATATCCTGCTGTAAATGGTCCAGGTTCGGGAAAAGGGGACAAGATTGATGTCCTACTGAATAAGGAGTCTAGCATCTGCCTCCTGTTGAATCTGTGAAGATGGCTCATAATCTGGTATGTGGGGCATTCACAAGTCTGAAAGGATAAGGATTCCAATCAGAGAAATCAAGAGGGCAATTCTGAGGAATACTAGGGATTGATGTCTTCAAAGGTATGCAGGGTGAGGAGATCTGATTTCGATCGATGGATACTAACAGCTAAGGCCAAGTGGATCTAGTGCTCTTCATGCACAAGTCCAGAGTGATAGCTTCCTTTAGCAAGGGAATCTCTTTCCTAGCTGGTATGGAATTCGAAGTGTTGTTTGTGTATCAGAACTCACCCGGTGAGATGTGGAGGTCAATATCTGGAATATACAAACGTATACAAGATTGTTGAACATCATGAACCTTTGACCACTTAGAGGATAGAAAGATAGCTTCAACAGAAGTATATTTTTGCTAACAATATAATGTAACACTGGGAGTATCACTCCAGGTTTACAAGTATATGTCGTATCTCTACTGCTTTCAGGACTTGTTCGCGATGGAAGCTATAAAGATTTGCTCAGGATGTGAAAGTCACTAAGAAGATTGTTGATCAAGATGTTTGCCTTTTCAATGTATATATTATTAAGGCTTATTCTCCTTATTACAATACTTGCCCTTCTATCCTCAGAGATTGTAGAGATGTTTATACATCTTTCCTCTCATTCTAACAATTACTTCTCTTTACACCTTTCTCATACGCTTCTCTACCTGACTATCCTTCACACCAATACCGCTTCGGTCTGATAGCCTACCCTCCACTCCTATACAGGACCTTCTGTATCTTACTGCTAAGATCTTCTACTTCAACAAATAGAATCCCTACTGATATTATTCCTTCAGACATCTGTAGTCTGGATCTATAGTATGCTTTCGATGTCTTGCCCTCAAGGTGAATAGTGTTCTTTTGATAATAAAAGGTATTGAAGGTACTGTCAGCTATCATGCACACTCAGGCATATTCGTATATACAGCCTTATAGCTGTTATCGTATTATTTGTGACATGAGCAGGCAGAGTAACCATTCCGTGACCACCCTATATTCTTTATCACTGATGTGGGTGACTGCATAACAGCTTATCTGATTTCATTGATTGTGATAATCAAATTGAGTGATATCTTGTAGATATTCAATGACGTGCAGGGATGGCACTTGTAACATGCTGATCCAGATATCATCGAGTAATTGTAGGTGACTCCCCATCGATACTACCTGTGGATATATAATTCTGCGTGATATAACAAGAACAATGATATTGTATTCATGAGTTCTCCACCACTAGTATCAAGTTTGTTATGTAGCATTATCCTATCTCCAGATACAGCCTTCTCAGCCCTGATATGTAGACTTATATTCGTCTCATACTACCTTGTCAGCTCCATATACTCATCTCACCACCTATATTATTAGTCTTTTATAACAGATTACTTTTGCTGCACTGAAATATGTACTCCTGGCCTCTGATATTGTACAAGTTAGACAAGATCATTTATGAGAAGATTGAGTGTTATCTCTTACCTCACAGTCTGAAAGAGTGAAAGTACTATTGGGAATGTTTTGAAATAACACTTCATCCTATATTGTTGTATGAGCATTTGTTTGTTCCATAATTACCTACTTTCTTTACCTGCTTCTGAGCTATATACGTGTGTTCAATATCTTGGGAATAAATAATATGATGAACTTAAACTTCTACAAAGCATGTTTCAGTAAATTCTGAACTCATGCTAAGTTAGTTGTATTCACTAGCAATCAAGTTCATGTCAACCTTATATGCACCTGAACTTATTTACTCACCTTCAAAATTATTGCATCATCTGTAGGATACTTTCATACTTGGAATTATCTACTCAATGAAATTTCAGTTCTTTGTCAGCTTAGGCATACCGGTCAAAATCAATGGAGTTTGCGAATCTATGTACCACATATCGTCATTGGAATACGATCTTCATGAAATCTCAGGATCCAACTATCTGGATCTTGAATAAATATTGTGGCTACACAGAGGTCACCGCTGAGGTTATCGTGACTAAACATCCTTGTTGATCAGAGGTTACTGCTGAGAGTATCATACAACACATCCAGAAAAATCAGATAGGTGTAGATATTTGGCAGATAGTATCCAGACATACATCAGAAATAGTATTCACATTACCGTAATTGGGATTGATTATCACAAAGTGGGGATATTGTGGCTGTTAACACTCTATCATGTGAACATCATTGCGGATTATCAAAGCTGATAAGAAGTGACTATACCTTTCCATACAGTTTTTGGATCTGCAACCTAAAATAAGAATATATGAATATGTATAAGGACGTACGTCCTTGTATAGATAGATATACATAGATACGGTTGCAAACAGGAATAAGTGATAAAGATATCAATTGTACAGTATGTAGGTAAGAGAATTGCTGGCATACCAAAAGAACTTCGCGAGGTGATTATATATGAAGGGCAGGTATCCGGCCCCGGAGGCCAAGTGCATCTGGGAGGCCATGTGCGCTTGAAAGCCAAGTGCACTTGTGAGGGCCAAGTGAACCTGGCACCGTCATTACATCATCCCCCTCTTTATCAGCAGACCTCCTGGGCTGCAATACATATACATGAAGAAAGACAAGATAAGGTGCATACGTCTTCATACGTCTGCATAACTCCCACGACCGATCAGTACCATCACGTCTGCCTCACGGCAGATTTGGTATACTGGGAAATCCACCTCCAGTGGTAGGTGGTAACACCCGTACTGACCCTCTGTATACCGGTCCGAGATCCATAAGAAACGAAGAGAAGAAGAGAAGAGAAGGAAATGTCCAATTGATCTTGAATACTCCAAGTCCATCTCAGAATCCAAATAATTGATTATCGTAGTGCTAGCTCGGGGGTACTCCAATCGGTACATACCATTGGCTGACTTGTGGATGTCATTCGGCATCGCTGCAGCAGTCAACTAGCATAGTTGCATCATGTCCTGATCTTGGTCATAGCTGCTGCTCTTGACAGCTCTCGGATTCGTATGATTTCCATGTATCTGTGCTTTCGTATATCCAAGCACACTGTAGACCTTATCGGTGATAGCCTCCACTTTCGGCATTAATCATATACATCTCACCAATTGGCTCCAGGTTGACTCATATATCGGCCATCGGGATTTGACTTTCCATTGCCATTCCGCTTAGGATCCAGTAGTGGTTAGTGGACTTGTGTCGGCCTTGTTCGGCCGCCAATTACGGTCACATGTATTCGTATATACTCATTCGAGTTGCAGTATCTAACTCATAAGTGTACCATAAGGTCGTACTCACAAAGTAACCAAGTATGCTCCAGGTGCATCAAGGCAGCTACTCTCCGGCTTCCATGCCTTAGACTTCCGAATCTACAAAAGTAGTGAGTTTGCACACGCCATGCCATTCCGTGCCTGGCTGTGGGGCGCACACCCTAAAACCTTACCTGATACGGTTAATCAATACTATTTACGGTGAGGTTAATTCATTATCGTCATGGCTTTGTTTGGTGCTGTCAGAGATAAGTCCAATTGCAGAGCATATTCGTTCATTGATATATCTAATTCGTAAGCAACCCTTGTACAAGGTCATAGTTACCATGTAATTTGATGCATCCGCGCTCTCAGCTCTGAAGCTCCATATGGTAGCCTTCTCATACGTGCATGAAGGATTGCAGCCGGTTCGTATTCCATGCAGCTTGGCATCTCAACTGCTGATTTGGCCGGCTTGTTGCCGCTAGCACTGGGTGCAATTGACTCCATTGATATCGTCGGTTGCAGCTGATTGTACATTCGATGTATTAGGTGGTGCTTCCGATTCAGTGATGAAGATTCGCAGCCGCTGATGTACTTCCTTATGTATGCATCCATTGTAGGCCAATAGAATTCTCTAGAGACTAACTGAGCAGTTTTAAGAGCTCCAAAGTGACCGGACTTAGGGTTGTCATGAAAGAGACTTATCACTGTACCGCAGAGAGCATCGTCTGCAGGGACATATATCTTCCCCTCGTAGGTCTGAGCTCCAGCAACGACACTCCATTGTTTCTCGTCTTTGGCTTTGCCTTTGGCTTTGGCTGTGTCTGTAGCTGTTGCCATTGGGTTATCGACTAGCATACCCGAGACGTCGATCACAAATGGGTTAGTAGCCTGGGCCTTCTTAATCGCCGGTAGGAGGTCATTGTAGGGTTTAACTGTCAGGGTCGCAAAGAGCCATCCGACAGACTTCTTATAGTCGATCTCGTAATCGGGCTGTTTCGACGGGCCGTCGGCGGGGTTTTGTTTGTGCCTTCCAGGTGCTTCATAGTGAAGTCGTAGGTGAGGTCAAGTACACTTGTGAGCCATGTGCGCTTGCGAGGCCAAGTGCACTTGTATCTGTAGTATGATGGGTTATCGTTCCAGCACTAGTAGTGTAGATTTGCATCAGAGTAGCAGTTTCTCGGATTCTGGAACGGTCACTCCCCTCTTTTGAGGTCGGTGCTCTGTCGACGACTAAATGTAGTGTTGATTCTCATCGATGTTCTCGTCGATAAGACGGTTTCAATTTCCATTGGGGCATCATACTTCTGTATTTGCATTCAATTGCAAGTCTCACAGAATCTCTTATAAAGCAAGTGTTTCTTACAAAACGGATAGACTTAAAACGTAACCTTGTATCGCCATATCGGCAAGAAGACTTGTTATCATTCTCAAGAGCATGCACGATTGCACTCTGCACTCGAAAATCTGCATTCCATGGCTCTCCTGTGGCTCAATAAGTGCTATCCGCCCAGCAGCCATTTGTCATTGCTGCTGACATGTTCAAGTATCTCCAAGATAAATAGAATGGATTACTGATTCTTGAATGTACTCGCGTTGAGAGCTCGGTAGTCAACTTCAGAGTTTCAAGCGGCCGTACTTCTTTGGGAAAATATCGGCGCTGGCACCGCTGATGATGACTGCTAGATGATTCTATTGGCTAGGTTTATCTCGATGTAGGCGTTTAGAGTTGTTAACTCAACCTCTGATAGGTAATAGATACGCCCATATGGCAGCTTGTACCTGGAGTCGATCTCATAGTTAATTGATCAGTGCGGTGGCAGCATCTCTGCCTTGGCCTTACTAAAGATCTTCACGGATTCTTGATACTTGAAGGGGATATGGCATGGCCGCCGTCATCTGTAGGTACCTATTTCAGGCGCTGAAGCTCCATCTATACTCGTTAGTACTAAGTTCTTATATGAGAATGGATGCGGAATTGTCGCGGAAACCAGGAGCCACACATCTATCCACCGTCCATGATGGAATCAAGGCACCGCAGCTGGTGAACTACCTTCTTGACTTGGCGAGCCGATAGCAGTCATTCAAGCTCCACATTGTTGGTAACTCTTCTGCCGCAACTACCGCCACTGCTCCTGCTGGTGCATCCAGCTCCAGAGACTTCTCCCACATGTGTGGTGCCTTCCATAGAGCTCTGAGCAATCCTGGGCAATTGCCAAGTCGTCTGACGAATGCCTCGAGAATCTCGTATCTAGCTATGAGACTCTCGAATGCGGTGGCTGCAAGTAGATATATATCTGGAACTCTACCCTCCGATATCACCTGGGTGGCCGCTGGTGGTGCCACAGACTCATCTGAGTCCACGGCCTTTAACCTGTTGTCTCCACTAGGGATCTGCAGAGCTAGAAGTCGACCGGATATCCAGTCGACCTCAGGGTTCATAGCCTTGAACAAGGCAAGCCTAGAACAAGGTCATATGCCCTAGGCATGATCAGCACCTCCGGTTAGTCAACCGAAGAGCTATCATATTCTCCTATATACAAAAGGATAACTATTTGCCCAATCCTAATCAGCGATATGGAGGAGAGGATGCGTCCATTCCCACTAGAGGATACAACGACATTGATGTGCATCCATTCCCGCTAGGACATACGATGACCTGATGTGCATCCATTCCCGCTAGGGTATACGATGACGTGATGTGCATTAATTGCCGATAGGAGATACAATGACTTGATGTGTGATTTTGTTCGCGTTTCGTACTTGCTTATCTGTCTTGTAAAATCGCACAATAGAATATCGGCTTTGATCTGCTTGACACTTTAGAACATTCAGGGGTTAAACTTCCCACTCAGAGCTATTGGTAGTCTTTCTCCATAAGTGCACTTCCGTGCTCATGTAATCATTCTCTGTAAGTACACTTCCGTGCTTGTATACTTGCTCTGCATAGGTACCCTTCTGTGCAATGCTGACGCTCTGGAAGTGAGCTTGCAGCTTTGTTCGTAGATGCTAACGCATTGTAGGTGTGCTTCGGAGCTACCGCGAAGATAGGAGGAAGTCAATCTTCAAGTATGCTTCAGATCGTAAGAAGTAAATTGTCAAGTGCGCTTGATGGAACATGTTTATCGTCTGTGAATGAATTCTTTCATCGAATGTATTTCAAGGACTTCTTGGGCCTGTGACGACCATCAGGTCGATCACGCGTATATCAGGGTCGATTGACCTCCTAATTGTCTCGGAATTGACTCTACTCACATCAATCAACTCCGATAGACATAATACTTATCCTGAATCATCACTCTTGCGATGATATTTTCTGTGGGTTCCGAGTAGTGAAACATTGGAAATGAGGTATCGAAGAACAAATTGATCGATATGTGAGACTGACATTGATGAAGGTTCGATTTGTCTCCATCAACTATTCATATACGATGGACCTGGTTAAACCTGTTGTTCAAGATCTTCTTCGAGTTGATCCTCAATGTGGTGATGCATTTCTTTGGAGTCAATTGACCTCCGAATCATCTCTGATTCATTGCTGCCATCATCAATTAACTTAATCTAGGAGTACCAATCAAGCTTCGATACTTATAAATCGTGAGAGTATGTGAGTGAATGTATAATGATCGCAGTCTGTGATGTGACTCTTCGAATTAATTGACCTCCGAATCGCCTCAGAATGGTCTCTGCAGTAGTCAATTGACTTCGAAATCGCCTCTGCAACAGTCAACTGACTTGATGGACAGGTATATTTATCCTGATTCATCGTTCTAGTTATGATACTCATTGTAGATGGTAAATGGAGATATTTCGATTTCTCGGAATGCGTATCATGGCAGGTAACACATCTCTTCGGGACTGATTGTCATCTAAATCATCTTGGAATCATCCCTACTACAGTCAATAAACTCAATTGGATGATTACTTATCTTGTATTGACAATCTAATGATAGTTCTCAGTATAGATCTGATGAGTTGAAAAAGTAAAGAAATCAGAAAATCCCATGAGCAAAACGAATCTGGTTACTGAAAAGCGATTATAGTGTAAGGACATACATCCTCGTATGGATAGATATACGTAGATATGGTTGCAAACAGGAATAAGAGATAAAGATATCAATTGTACAGTATGTAGGTAAGATAATCGCTGGCATGTCAAAAGCACTTTGCGAGGTGATTATATATGAAGGGCAGTTATCCGGTCCTGGCAGCCAAGTGCACCTGGGAGGCCAAGTGCGCTTGAGAGCCAAGTATACTTGCAAGGGCCAAGTGTACCTGGTACTGCCATTACAATATGATATGTCACTGTGAGGATTGAATGCATGTCTAAATCCTTCAAATTTATATCGCCCTGTTGAGAATACTTATTTATCATGTAGAACATTGTAATAGTATCACTACATCAACATCTATCCAAATGTATCCAGCTCTAGAATCGAACAACTATCACAATAACACTCAAGATAATATAACATTTATCAGAACATATAATTTAACGATGGCAGATGGTTTCATACTCTGATCAGATATTTAGTAGTAACTGACTCTGGTCCAGACTGATTCAATCTGGTGGACATTACCTCTGAGAGTTGACTGTAATGCTGAACATTCTGATACAGACTCACTAAGACATGATAGTACAGTAGGTGGTGACTCTGATACAGGCTTACTGGTACAGTGAGTTGTGGCTATGATAGTGGAAAATAAACAGTAACAATACCTCTGACACGATACTCAAACAATAATTCTGATAACAACTTCGACACCAACTGGGACAACATACCATTGACGAACTGATATGGTTCGAGCGAATGGGATTCTTGCCAGGCTATTCACCTCAAATCCCATTATTTCGACCCACTATTTGGAACAACAATAAGTAAGCAAGTTCTTATCTGATCGGCTCGATGTTAGTTTCATCCCAGAGCTAACGTCAAGCGCTCCACGAAGAGTACATAATGAAACCGATCGGACAAGAACTCACTTACCTATTTTCGTTCACACTTTTGGAATTCGGTTCGAGGTTTGAGTCGATACTCCGATTCTACCTGATACGAAGCCCACCTTGATTCGATCTGCCATGAACCGATCCATAGTGTTGACAATGAACTGCCGGAAGTTCATACCATTGACAAACCGATTCGGTTTGAGCAAAGCGGATCCTTGCCAATACTTTCCCTTTCAAACACCAGTATTTTGATCTACACTCTGAAATAACAATATGTACGCGAGTTATTGTCCGATCGGCTCGATTTATTATTCATCCTGTATGTAATATCAAACGCTATCAGATGAATCGAGAATTGAATCGATCGGACAGTAACTCACTTACTTACTCTATTGCACAATATTTGAGATTCGGTTTGAAGTTCGAATTGAACCTTGAATGTGAGGCAAACCTTGAATCTAATGCACGTCGTATCCCTTCTTGATCCAGTTCAACTCGAATCGATCCGCTTGATTGTCAGTACAATCCATCTGCATCGTTGTCAACACTTGCTGAAATGTAAAGTATACAGTCACCTGGCTTGACAATATTCTTGTTGAGGAAGGCCAATGTTATTTAGAGGTGATTGATCATATTGTATTAATAAATTACTCAATTCATTGCTATGTCTATGCAATTTCTATACACAATCTGATCTTCGAACTATGATAGAATCAGGATTATCATGGTGCGGCATAGTGACTGTGATGCAATTTGCTTTGTCAATTCTTGGATTGAGAATTCTCAATTCACAGGACTCAGAGTTTTGCAAGTTTTGGCTGGCATTCAGATCTATTAGGAATGTTACAACATATAATGTTTGAGACTGAACAAATTCTGATATCGAGATGTCATTGAGAAATGTCAAGGTCAAATTGTATTGCACTTTCTCATTGCTTAATTGATGCAGAAGTTAAGCCTTGATATTGATTTATTGCACAAAGGAGAGTTCTCTGTAAGCAACTTTCTAAATTAATCTGCCTTGACTCAGAGTAAGATAGCTGCAATTATATACCATATAATGCTGAATCTCGATCCAATGAAAAACTAATGTGTTATCTATCGCAATATCAGTTAACAAATGTTGACCTCATTGCATCCATGTTAACCATCTTCAATGATAATTTTGTCCGCAGCTTAAGATATTTGGTGTCACTGTTATAGGCAGAATCAATGTCCTTGATGTAGTCAATATAGGGCAATAATGATTGAATTACTTTCAATCTGGTTGTGATGTAAGGATAAATGAAGATATATGTACCTGTTGATGCCATAAAGTAATTCCTAGAAATATTGCAGTGTGAGTTTGGTGTGATAGTAGTATCCAGCAATCAGTATACAGTAGATAACCGATTGGTAGAATTTGATATGATTAGGATACTCTTTGAGAAAAGGAGTCAATGGTGCCAGCAAAACATTTACAATATTCTTATACTGGATATCAGTCTATTGTTTGACAGAAGATAATACGCCATCAATCTGTTAAATATCAGAGAAATATGGTACTGCAAACAATTATTCATCTAGAATCTACAAAATTGTTTCTGTGCCATATATATATTTCACAAGTTCTATCAAGGTTTTCCATTTGTAATTTTTAAAAATAACCTTCAAGAGCTAATACAGATAATCAACATATATTTTGATATATATATTGCAACCTCAAAGGGTATCTGTGAAATGTACACAGTTTTCAGAATTCAATTACCCAATATCAAATGCAACCTTTACAGATAAATATGGATATTTTGAGGGATGATATGATGTAAGACTTCAGTTGAAGTCAAACATATTGTCAGAATCAATATCACAATGAGGACACAAGTCATACTCAATCAAAATTATAGTATATTGTTGTGGATTATTTGCAAGAAATAATGCAATCTAGAGATATGCTGGTACAGTATCACCTTCTGCCCCCAGAATATAGATTCACCCTTTCACGGACGTCTCTAGAAGAAGATGTATTTTACCAAAAGATTCTTGATAATGTTAATAGTGAGGATTATGGGCTATCTGGATATCGCAGCAAAATTCCAATCAGTATCAATTCATTCAACATAATAGATAGAATTTCACCTTGAACATATTGCCGATACTGATATCAACATATCATTCCTACTTGTGATGACTCAGTATCGAAAGTATGGATATATTACCACTGAGTATGATTGGGATGACTGTCAACCTATCTGGCAAGGAATTCTGAAAATTATCAGTCATACTGTAAAAACAGAAAACTCTGATACTACACTCTGATACTGCGACACTCACACATAGAGATACACTCTCACCATGACAATCTGATACTATGGCTCATTGATATCATACTCTAACACTGCGATACTCTCACATTCTATTCAGATCTTATGATACTCTGATACTGAATTAATCTGATATCATACTTTGTTACTATGACAGTCTGACAAAGGGCCACTTAGATATAAAGTGACAATCTAACACTACAATACTCTTACACACAATGACTGAAAACAATTTTCTCTCACACAGATACTTCCTTATATTTTCCATACACAGTCTGCAGTCCACATCTTGGCATATGTTCTTTCACCCCTTGCATTCATATCCCATACTAGAAATGAAGAGAGGTACTCCTTGAACTGTTGGTTGCCAAGAAAGTATTGTACAGCTGCAATAAGATTTGGGTATCATAATTCAAAGCTTTTCCTTTAACATTCACTGAATCCACCTCTCATCAATATCTAAGATCATCCATGTGTTCCATGTGTGAACTGAATTTATATAATCGATTTGCATGCTTGGCATCAGCACTGGAAATAATAAGCTGTTGTTTGAAGGAGTTATTGAGTTTTATTGTACCCATATTGGTGTCATTAACAAATGATCAAGTTGCCATTGTTTGGATGGGATTTCAGTTATCCATATAAAATGATAGCACATATATTCTATCATGTGAAGGACTACCCTATTTGGGAAAACATAAATAGAATGTGATTTGTCATCAAATCTGAAAGGTTAATCTGTATCTGCACCTGCGTCGAGTTTTGCATTGTCTGGATGGAACTCAGTATTGGACTCCTTAGACATTCTGGATAATATATGGTAACTATATATTGTATGATGATGGTGTGTGAGATGATGTTGCTTAAACAAGTGGCACTTATATGATATGCAAATGAAGGATTGAATGAGTAAACCTTGATGGACAAAAGGTTTGGAATATCAGCTTGCTCCATTGTGAGGATGTACATTCTTGCATGGATAGGTACATATAGATACAGTTGCAAACAGGAATAAGTAATAAAGATGATATGAATTATATAGTAAGATAATCGCTAACGTGCAAATGCACTTCGCAAGGTAACTATACATGAAGTGTGCTTACCTGGCCTTGGCTACCAAGCAAACTTGAGTGCCAGGTACACATATGTGACCAAGTATACCTGTGAACCAAGTGCACGTATGAGGTCAAGTGCACCTGGTACTATCATTTCATCATCCCCCTCTTTATATGCAGATCTCCTGGGCTTCAGAATATATATATACTTAAAGAAACACAAGATTAGGTACGCATGCCTTCATACATCTACATTAATTCTACGATCTATCGGTGCCATCATGGTATCCCCACAGCCGATTTGTTGCATGGAGAAACTACACTATCAGTAGCGATGGTAAAACCCATACCGAAGCCATTTATATCGGGCCGAGATCTATAGGAAATGAAGAAAAGAATGTGAAGAAAAGGAAATATCTGATGGACCCTGAATCCTCCGAGTCCGCCCTGAATCATCAGTGGTAATGATGTCAATTATGGCTGTAACTTTGTTGGATGCTTCAGATGAAGCCCATCGACTAGTTCTTGAGCAATTTCGAGATTCTCTGCCAGTTCCCAACTCATGTGGAAGTCATTGTAACAGGCCCTCTATATGAGATTGTGGAGCTATCGATAGCATCATGTGGAATTGAGAATCTGATCGACCTCTTATTAGCCCATATCAACAACAATCATTTGCTGTAAATTTTAGCGTTGCTGGCTGATAGCAGGTGGTGAGTACGTATCAAGCTGGAAGACGTGAAATACGTTGTGTATACGAATCATATTGGACGAGTCAAATCTGTAAGTATTCTTATTGATGACCGTACTCACTGTTTATAGTCTGATACACTTGTAATCTAACTTCCTGAGTGCCCTCATTGTATTGATATTTCGAGTTGAAGAGCAGACATTATCTCCGACATCAAACATCAATTATATACTCCCAGTGTACTTCGTCTGGTGGGCTTGAGTTTTCAACAGGATTGTTCTGAGGGTTTGGTACGTCTCCTTGACAGTGGTTGCCATGGAGTCCATATGGGCTTCCGAATTGAAGCAGTTTAGGTCCATGAGTGCCTTGAACTGCATCGTTAGGTGGTAGTTATAGTTGGTCCAAACAGGGTTCATACTTGTTGAAGCATGCACAGCATTTATTGTAGTCAAATATTTCCAATGGCAAGAACACCACCCAGCGATCCTGCAGGTGATTGCAGATGACCCAGAGATACTGCTCCATCATCTGATTCTGCCACTCTGCCAGACCTTCATTTTGCGGATAAAATGTGGTTGAAATTCAATAATTCTTACTCATGTGGCTGTAGTCCTTTATCCGGAATCGGCTCATGAATTGCATTCCTTGATTAGTGATGATGTTGTTTCAGATAGCTCAATTGCAGATCACATGCTCGAAGAAGAGCCTTGCATGCTATGGTGAGTTGAGGTCCTTTCTGCAGAACAAGCAGGCTGCCTTCTTTATCAACTGATCAATGATCACTAGGATCCCTATATATCTTCAGGCAGTTGATTCTGGCAAATCTGAGATGATATCCATCATGACAGCTTGTCAGCTTCTTTACAGTTGTTACGGGGATACTTAGCGATAAAGTATAGCCACCTACTCCTCAGAAGTTGTATGTATTCTGAAGATAATCTTCACAGTTGTCGTAGTCGGACCAGTACTCATAGTTTTGGACTGGGAGATTGTGACATTCGGAGGGAAGTTCACCGGCATAAAACCAATGAAAGTATTCGTACTCGATATTGTATGTGTGAATAAAAATACTCACAATACGGTAATCATTTGGAGTGATAGCTCATTCGTACAAAGCGTGAGCGTAAAGAACAATAGAATCAAGATCTCGAAAATGACTCATAAAGTATGTTTGTAAAAAAATAAATATTCTTGAAGTAGAAAACAACAATAATATCTTAGTGTCTTGTCTGCTGATGTGTTCTGACTGTGGATTGCTGCTAGAGCTTGCTGTTTTACTTTGCGGGTGCAAAGGTGGTTCTTCTATAGAGCAAGTTACTCGTATATTCTCTATGACTTCGGTATTTATACTAAGATAGCTATGGCCTCCGATCGTTAGGCTGGTTATTCGATCTCGATAGGTTGCACTACTTTTCCATTTGACGTTCGGTACATTCTAAAGTGCGAGCCATCCTTGTAGGTTATCCTCATGCCATCAGATTTTGCCACGTAACAACTAAGTCCGTTTGCTTTTCTTCTGGTCTGGATGCTTACGCAGAAAACAGGTTTTGGTAACGACCGCTAACGCGTTCATCGAACCATCACTTCCTCTTAGATCTCTCGACTCAATGTTAAATCGGATAGTAGAGTACAGATAGATGTTTACCCTCATCGACTTGCATTGGAGACCAGCTGCTGCTATGCCACGTATCGCTCCTCCCATCTCGATGGCTTTTATTTCCATTGCAGGGCTACATCATATGTCAGTTCAGACCACCTACGATCTGCCGTGAGTCAGAAAGTCGACCCACACACAAGTTCTCAACAGGTAGATGTAACTACCGGGGTGCAGTTAATATATGGAGTCCGTAGACTTTATAGTTATCCCCATAGTAAAGTCCGGCTTCTCGAACTCTTACAAGTACCTGCCGGAGAGTGTAGAGGCATACCCCGCTCTAGCCGGCTGCCCTATATTTCTGATACGGTGAAATAGTTCTGGTCGAAACAATCATGTACGGCTGACCATAGAGTCCCCGCAATTGCGTGATTGTGCTTCAGCAACTCATGACATTCGTAACTATCAGGGGTCTAGACATATAGTAGCATATCACCCTAAGTATACCGAACTGATATATCTACCAGCTAAGCATCGTAACTATCGCTGGTCGATCGAGAAGGTGTACTGTCCACATGCAGGTTAATTATTCCGCTTTGCTCAGGCTCGCTATTTGATTGGCTCATATGTTGCATGGGACTTTGTTGCTCAGAGGATGGGATAGTTGCGGGTGTGACATCGACCAGCCATAGTGACAGGTGGTCGAATGCAGATTGCCATGGATATCCTCCGTATCTCGTGCACCTGCTAAGGGAAAACCCCTAACAGTATCTCCCTCTCTAGCTCTGGTGGCCTCAACAGAATCTCCATCGTAAGAAGTGTACAAATAATTGATACCACTCAGACAGCATGTCTATCATATATCATAACTGTGGATATAAAAATAAAACATTTTCTTTAACATAATAATAATTTCTGTCTAACTCAGAGAGGTATGAGTTAAATAAAATTCATAACTTCCGTCTCTTCTATGCCTTTGGTTTGGTTATTGGTTTCCATCGTTTATCTCTTTCCATCGCTGGGTATTTTGCATAGTATTTGGTAATTAGATCTGGTGCAAAGTCATTTAGGTGCTCGAACGATTTCCAGGTATTTTCGTCATGTGAGTATCCGATCCACTTGACTAGGAAGCCATGTTTGTGATGATTGTTATCGGTAGGTCCACAGGCGACAATTGATTCTGGAATCCAACCACCGTTGTTAACTTCGATTGGCAGTATCTCCCTCTCCGAAGCGTCACCTCGATTAGGTTCTAATAGTGCAACGTGAAATACAGGATGTATCTTCCATGTCGCTGGGAGTTCGAGTTGGCACCATAGTATATTGCTGCCAACCTTAGATATCTTGAAAGGTCCGTACCTCTTGTCGTCAAGCTTGCGGCATTGTCTCTTGGTCCGAATATTATATCTGTTAAGTATGACCAGATCGCCGACCTTAAACTGAGGTGGTGAGCGTCGCTTGCGATCGTAATACTTGCTCATCCTGTCTCTGGAAACCTCGAACTGTTCTTCTAATCGTTTGGAAATTTTGACCATGTAATATGCGTATAACTCTGAACCTGGATTGCGAAACTGTACTTCCATTGGCCAATTCGTGCGTGCTATCGTAGCCGAAATTGGCGTAGAAGGGTGTAATCATTGTGGCCGTATATTTCGAGTTATTGTAGGTGTACTTGGCCATAGGTAACATCTCGCTCCAATTGGACAGTTCGTAGTTGCAGTATGTATGCAAGAAATGTTCGAATGTTTGATTAATACGTTCTGTTTGTCCATCTGTCTGTGGGTGAAATGCCGTAGACATTCAGCGCTTGATTCCGATGTATTGATATAAATCGGCAAGAAAATGACCGGTGAAGACTGCATCGCGGTCTGATACTATGTCGAGTGGCATACCGTGATACTTCCAAACGTTAAGGAATAACCTTGCGACCGTAGATGACTCTCATTTATCTGTTGGAATAAAGTTGGCCATCTTGGTGAACCTGTCGACTACTACCATGATATTCTTGTTCCTATTAGACTCTGGTGAATCGGTAATAAAAACAACCGAAATATAAGTCCAGGGTGAGGATGTTAGTTCAAGGGTATGAAGCAGCCCATGCTTTGCTTGTCGGGGTGTCTTCGTCCATTGGCATGAGTCGCACTTGTGGCAATATTCCCGTCCATCGTCTTCCAGTCCAGGCCAGTAAAAATTACTCGTGATAAGGTCCATGGTGCATTAGCGACCGAAATGTCCAGCGATGCGTGAGTCATATTCTTGGTGTAAAACTTCCTTCCGAAATCCCTTGTGCACATATATCCTTCCTTTCCAATATCACATTCCATCTTCATCAACATCAAACCTTCCATCAACATTCTGATCCTTATCCTGTACCTTCCATAGTATCTTCCGATACTTCTCATCCTGACCAATCTCCTTCTGAAACCTTTCTTTAACCAATCCAATCAGTTGATTTACTGAAAATGTTGCCAAGGAAATTTCTTCCCAATTGTCATTATCCAAATCCATCGCTCTAACCTCTAACCAATATTCTGGTCCTAACAAGGTTGCCAAAGTTGTATCCCCCTCTCTTAGGGCGAACTCGGGGCACCTTGATGAAGTATCGGCTTTTCCGTTAGCCTTTCCTTTTCGATAAACAATTTTAAAATTATATTCTTGTAATACTTCTGCCCATCGTACATGTCTTCGATTACGCTGTTGTTTTTCTTTAAAGTATTGCAGGTTCATGTGATCGGAAAAGACTGTAGTTGTATGTATTGCTCCTTGAAGATAACATCTGCATGTCTTAAATACATATACGATGGTGAGTATTTCCATGTCGTATATCTGGTAGTTAAGCTAAGCGGGTGAAAACTTCTTTGATATAAACGCGACTGGATGTATCTTGCCGTCATCAAATTTCTCTGATAAGACCGCTCCCATCGCAAAGTCTGATACATCCGTTTCAATCATGGCTGGTCTGTCGTTGTCCTAATGTCGAAGTATTGGGATGTTGTCTGCTGCAAACAGAATACATATCTTGTAGTATGCTGCTTGAGCTGCTTCGCCAAACTTAAAATTCTTTTCGTCGCCTTTGAGAGTATCTGTAATAGATGCGACGATATCAGCAAATCCCTCAATGAATTGTTGGTAGAAGTTCCATAAACCAATAATAACCTGTACTTCCTTCTGGGTTTTGGGTATTGGCCATTTGGTTATTGCTTCACTTCGACTTGGTGCCATCTTGAGTCCTTCGCCACTAACTAAAAATCCGAGGAATTTGACCTTTTGTTTGTCGAATTTGTATTTGTCTATTTCCAACATGAGGTTATTGTCTTGTAAGACCTGAAGTATCTTGCCTACATAGGCATGGTGCACCTCGCAGGATCTCTTGGTGGCTATAAGGGTATTGTCAATATAACAAACCGTAACGTTGTTTTGTCCTCCTAGGAATAGCTGAAGTATACCGTTCATGTATCATTGAAACGCAGCTGGGGCCTCAATGAGTCCGAACAAAATAACAGTGTATTCGTATGATCCGAACTTCATCCTTGAGACTGTTTTCCATTCGTGTCCTTTGGCCATTTGAATCAAGTGATATCCCAACTTCATATCTAACTTGGTCACCCAGGTTGCTTCCTTCATTCGACTTTGTAGTTCATTCATTTGTGGTAGAGCTGTCTTTTCTTTGATTGTTAGGTCGTTAAGTCTCTGATAATCAACACAAAGATGCAGGCATGTCCATTCGGTTTGGGCACAAATAGGATTGGTGCTCCGGCTTGTCCCTTGGACGGTTGTATTTTTTCTTCTCTTATCATTTTGTCAATGTATTCCTTGAGCAATCTTTCTTCCTCCCAAGAAAGTTGATATATGGGTCCCACTTTCACCTAATCATCGGGTACCTTAAGATGTATTTCGTGATTGTATGGGCCATGTAAAGGTAGTTTCTCGGCTTCGTGGGGGTTGAACAGTCACATTCACTTATGGTACTGTTCTGGTAGCATTTCTGCCAGTATGCTTGTTGCTGCAAAGCATACTGCGCCAATATTGATTGCATCGTTTTTCAAGATGACCCATTCGTCGTAAGAAATTTCCCAGTTTGGGTGCATCTTTCCTTGATTGTAATATGTTTGTTCACAGTCTGTGAAATATAAACATCTGTCTTATCCCCTCTTCAATATATTCAGATACTGCCGACTCCTCAATATAACACATTCCATTCTCCACCAGTTGTGATGACGCTTCCATCAGAACATTACATGTACTTCATCACTTGTTAAGTGTGTTCAACCAGTTCACCTTTGTTCTCCACCATTCATGATTTCTCCTTCTTAATTTGATCCACCAGTTGCAATAACTCTCAATCACCCATTGACTCCTCCACCATAGCCAACAAAACCGCATCAAGAATTACAAATCTATACCAGTAATATCTCAGTAATTCAGCTCGAGGCGATGCAGCTCAAGTGATACAGCTCTAGGTGATGAAGCTCCAGTTAATGTAATTTGCTGCTCAGCAAGGACAATCACCAGAGAAGTAAACACATTTCTGTGAGTAGTATTCACCTTTGATAGTACCTCCCATTGTATTGATGCCGTATTGTTTATTGAACCAAACCTGAGGACAGGTGTTGAGCTCTTGCGTAGGGTACAGATACTAGGTATATCCAGGGGAGAAGTTCATGGTGGAGAAGATCATGCAATGCTTGGGAACATAACTGCCATTGCCTTCCGAACAGCCACTTTGATAACCGTATTGTAAGCTGTGATAGACCTAATGGAGGCCATGATTTCTATGGTGTTGAGTTTAGCTGCAGTACCTGGTCACAGTGAGATCTCGCTACAAATGACTAGATACTCAGGAATAAAACATATATCTCTGGGAAGATATACCTATCGCCCAACATAGTATACAGTATTCGCAGTGAGCTTCTCAACTCAGATCAATCACCATCAATTTGAGAGGTAGTAGATCAAACTATTATTGCAGTACTCATAGTATTCAGGGCTGTAGCTCTCAAGGTCCTCAATATAGATACAGAGGGTAAATACATATGCTGGACCAGAGGCAAAAGATTGGATAGAGATGTCTTCAAGTATTTGCTGTATCTGGAGGGGGACAGAAATAATAGTCAGTGGGGTTACATATTTGTAGGAGGAAAGATGTCACTTGGATGTTCTGGGATACCATGTGTGTTTTCTGTGATGGCCTTTGCAATACTTGGATACATTATTGCGATTATCAGTATCATCAGAGTCATGGTAGTCAGTGGTAATTGGTAATAATTGATCTTCTTTGTAATATTGGATAATCTGCATACGTATTTATCAGAGACAGTTACCGAGTAATACCATGAATATACTCTACCACTCAATGTGCTGTGTTCCAATTGATGTATGACATTTCCACTCCCTGTGAAAATATACAAAGTATATTATAGTTATTGGATCAAACAAAAATGATATCATATATCAGGTCATCTATACCATCATTTGTTGATGCGATTTATGATATATTTCTGAATACGGATGCAAATATACCTGGCCATAAACTGCTTGATATAAAGATATATTTGGAGGTATCTTCAATAGTAGCAGTTTTGGAGAGTGTGGTCAAAATCTTTTTGAATAATATTGCAACTTTGTAAGCTATATATAAGATGCTGAGCAAATAGGGTGGAGCAGAGGTGAAGCAGGTGTGTGTTGTCAGGTCAGCATAAGGTTTAATTGGTCAAAGTGTAAAATAATATTGAGAGTGGTAAATAAAGAGGAGATAGTATTAGTAGAGAGAGTTGAAAAGAATCAGAATCGAGAAAGTATATAGCAGAATATTTACAGTAGTGAATTTAGCAACAAGGTACTGATAAGGCTCAGAAAGGTATGTAGTGGCTGGTATCAGAGTTGTAACTGTTTGTAATATCAAATCTCATCCTTGAGTACTAGATTCCTTGATTGCAAGGTACCATTGGTACTTTCCTGCAACCTTATATAATAAGCAGCATACAATATACTATTCCCAGAGCTGCTTGAGTAACTCCTTGAACTATATACACGCTTGATCAGCCATTGCAGGGTCAAAGTTTCAATGTTTGTTTGTTTGGGATTGAAATGATACGATTGTGATGTGATGTTTCAACATGATGAGTTCTGGTTTTACAGACAGCTGGTGCCTGGCAAATAAAGTGAAATCTGTATCACTGGTATCTGTGACAGTATACAGGCTTCTACAGAAATCATCATTTGACTGTGTACCATGGTATTATGAGTCCTTGATACATTTCATGGAATACAAAGTGATTTACATTGCCTGATTTCACCTGTATTCTGTATCATCTACTCAGTCAAACACCAATTATGCAAGTCCCAGATTTCACTCAAATTTTCACCCAACTGTTGGTGACAAATAAGTGTCTATTTGACAGTGTGGATATTGCTACATCACAATGAATTGTGATTGGATACCAGGTAGATGTTTGATGGATCTTGGCATTGTATACACTGTTCTGATAGTTGCCTACACACACAACATACTCACAATTGTTAAATGAATACCTCCAGTCAAAGTACACTTGCAAGCCCACATTCACTTGCCAGTCCACTTCAAATGGAACGTACACCTGCAATGAGTGGAGGAAATCATACTTGTAGAAGTGCATATCTTATAGATGATATCTCTACCCTTCAGGCTTTAATGTACTACAATAGTACTAAACTGAATTCCACTACTCACATCTGATAATAATCCATGTATGGTAACGTTCAGGATATTCTAACAACTGCACATACAGTTGTCTGCATTGTGAACCCAATACACATGATAGCTTCAATACAAATACCGAATACTATATGTCCTATATACATGAAATCGTATAAGTATGATCTCTGACTGTATAATTATATTGACAGTGACTATCCATTATATCATATCCAACTGGTTGCAGCGATACCACACTCCAAACTCTTTCAACTTATTGGAACAAACTGCTAGTAATATCTCAATATCTGTCAGAATAGTATGCATGCCAACTGCGATCATGTTGACAATTTCAATGTACTTCCTATGTTGTACATGTTTACCTCTTCCAAACCTTTCAGATTACATTTGAATACAATTGAAAAAAGCTGTCCTTGTTCCAATGATCTAACCAATATCATACCTATATTCCGACCGATAATGAGTGTGATGGTTAAAGTATTTCAACAATATCTTCCATCTATTTGACTGTAATGAAAAGTACAATTGTACATATCTGGTCACATCAAACTGTCTTTCTACCTTATATTATCAATGACTTGGTGAAGGGCAGTTGCTGCCATTATGAGTATATCTATGTTTTTTTAAAATTCAATTACAACCTCTGACAGAAAATTGATAGGATCGAGAATGGACATGATCATGGCTCCAGGAAGAAGGCTATATTTCATATGGCATAAATTGTGCAGCATCTGGATACAATTGAGGTTTGGTACTCTGATCTGAAATAGTATGCAATAGTATCACTCCAGCAGATAGTATTAGCAAAGGTTTTTTCAGTCCAAATAGAATGACTCCGTCCGGGTGGAATGGCTCTGTCAGAGTGGATACGCTCTGTCAGAGCTATCAGAGATACCCCAGTGGCAGCTTACTCTGCACCTGGTATTGATACCATACGTCGCATTGTATATTGCCCTCCAGTCTCAGTTTCACCATTTCTCCTCACTCTGTCGGTCTCCTATTTTAAACGAACACTCTGGCATTGTGGCCAGCTATAACCATACATCGGAATGTGTTCATTGGGTATGTACTTGCATCGGAATTCCAATATGATGGGTGACACTGTGTGAATCTCTCATCGGGTTCCTTCTACCTGCACACAAAATTCAATTCTCTCTCTACCAATTATACACATCATTCCAAGTCGCCAGATCTATATGGCTATTGACAATGTACTGCTCGTTCCATCTGTTTCCTGTCTTACGGCAGGTAGCTATCTCTGGAATTATGTGCGTGCAGCCGGCGATGTTTCCTACACTGAAAACTTACAAAGCAATACCTGCTGGTGCTTTTCTCACTTGTGCAAACTTCGAGATACGATCCAAGTTACCTGAGTTTTCAGGTATTGTTGTGAGCACCAGGGCAAACAAGTACTCAACGAAAGCTCCATCCTCGTTCAGGAGCTTGATTTTGAATAGTTGTTGCAGTTGCCACAGAAGACGACTATTCAGCGTGTCATAATACCTCTCCAGACGTCACTTTATCCACACCAAATTGTTCTGTCGGTTCCATCCACGCAAGATCTGGCTGCCTGTGTATCGTCATATCTGAGATATGTGTTCACCTTCTAAACCCTCAACCTGAACCTTAATACCATGGTAAATACAGAACTCGATTGCATGCAGTTGTTTATCTGATATGTACCGCTTGCTTTCACTCTTATGCTTAAGAAACTCCCACGTGCCATTGTATAATGCCAGACAGTACGTTACATCTTGCGTATTGTCGAGTAATGCTCTCAAGTCTTTGATCATAGCATCAGGATGCTTTCTATCTCGGCGGTTTTGGGGTCTCATGAATGCGGGCTTCACATATGACTGGGAGATCAGGGAGGTAGCCAGATCAGCACTGAAAGGGAGGACTTTGCAGGTGGCAGCGCTATTTTTCCGACATTTAGTGAGGGATTGGAGATTGAGCTTTCTGATATCGAAGCAGAGAATGTGACGTTGAAAGGTGAATACTTGTGGCAGGTAGTTGAGATTGTGATTGGAGACATTCCAACCGCCTTGAGGTTCATTGTTTGTGCTTGTTCATGTCTCTCGGCAGAATATTATTGCAAGGCTCCGTATCAACGAATCTGTTCGACCCAATAAGACATCAAGTTGATCTTCGGAAAGTTCAAGTCGACATCTAACTCCTTGGAAGCATATATCTCGTGCCTGACATAATCCTGCCAGGCATTCATATCGTGCCGCTTCTTGGATGGTATCCAAGTCTGAGCATTTGTTTCCTTGTCTACCTTTTGCTTTTTCACAAGTTCCATTTTGAGGTCATTGGCTTTGGCCTTCGCCTTTGTGCCCCCTCACCAGAGTAAGAAAATATCTTTGAAGGTCTGAAAACGATTCAAGGTGTCCTCCATATTGCTCAATATTGCATCATTGTGAGATTTATTTCGAGTATGCATCTAGAATTCTAACAATACCTGTGTGCACTCAATTACGCGATTGAATATGGATTGCTGAGCAGGGCTTCCACTGCGTAGAGACTGGGTTACAACTCCAAGCAGATACTGGGTCATTTCCTTCATCTCCTTTCCATTCCATTGAGAAACTTCCTTATATGACTTAATTTTTGATGTGAGGTCATCATAAGCAGCCACAGATAACCAGATTGTATTGTATTTGCCGAGCCATTTGTACGTCTTCATGAAGTTGAAATCCACTTCTGAAGGTGGTTAAGCATGCCAATCTGCATTATGTAGAGGAGGTCGGGCTTTGGGAGGTCACTCACGATATAGGGAATATGTCGAAACACTTTAAATCCTCGGTAAACATACCATGATGAGAGTTCGCCATCAGCTGCCTTGGTATTGGTATCGCTGAGCGTTGAATATAGATTGTGATCCCGCTGGGAGTATTGCTTGTAAGGAGGGATATAATCTCCAAGTTCGTTCTTTAGACACTCGCACCAAAAACAGACATGTCACTCAAGATGATGTAGGTCGCTTTACTTAGGGCAATCTGCAAGCCATGCTGCTAAAACTAGTTTGCAACGCCTGAAGTTGCCATCTGCACAGAGAATGTTTTAATACCTGCTCTTGGTGCTGGGATTTTGTTTAAAGGTGAGAGGGTGGAGTACCCACCGGAGTACCTCATTCAGCACCTCTCAAGTGGTTTGCCGCTACTGTTCCGGTCGCTTCTGAGGAATATTGTGGCTTGTGATCGGAATCGGCAGGAGAGCGACCAATATGATGCTCTACGTTGAGGGCATCTGACAGATCTTCGAAGATAGATTGCCAATTGTCATATATACAGGCCACTCTTTCTTGTCGCCAGCAAAACTCAAGAGATGTTTTCAGTCGGACATGAAGATCAAAGAAACCAGTGTATCCCCCACACTGAGCATTGACTTAACATCGATTAGCACATTATTATCCTCGTGTATCTCGCCTTTCCTGTGTCTCCCACCACCAGTCCGCCATGTACATTTCGGTATAGAGACGGTTCGGAGGTGTATCGCTGTTAAAGCAACGCTGAGGGGTGTAAATGAGATGCTCGGTGTTGACTGGCTACCACATCAACTATCTGATGCTTTTGATGATGTCTGGACTCCAGTATTTGATAGGGTGTTGGTGATTGTCATTCCATCTCATATCTTCGAGAGTGTGTAGTTCCCACTCCCTGAGAGCCTGATCATCTGACATGCTAGCCACAGGCTTCTGGATGCCATCCCGATTTTGAAGCTTGGAAAACACAGAGCGGTGTTTTCTTCCTTCAGCACATTGTCATAGTAGGTCTTCATGCCCTTCTTCTTGATCACACACTGGATATATTTGTACTCTTCACGCGTCGCAAATAGATAGTAGGGATTGTTTTAGAGGTTCGTCTCAAGACAACCCTGAGTGTCGCGTTCCCATGGCTCAGCATTGTCATCGCTCAGCAGAGCGCCAGCACTGGAGTATGTTTCCGTTCACAGCAGAGGAGGTGGCAGTGATTGAGACTCCAAGTCGGCGAGGTTTTCAAGGTGTTCGAGGTAGGAAAACACAGCCAAGTCTGCAACTGAATCTTTGTTAGCATTGAATTCACGATGCTGAGTGGGTCCAACGTATCAGAGTGTGCTGCGAATAGTCAGATTCTTCTGCTGTCCAACATGAAGGTATTCAGGATGGTGTAATTGGATATGTTTAAGTTGCCAGCTGTCAGAGGTGAACTTCTTTTGGCATGAAAATTTGGGGCATTGAAAATGGGTCTTCTCTAGCATTGTCGATGACATGCCAGGAGTGGAGTATACAATGTAAAAAGGGACGAAGGTTGGTGCTGAGTCTGAGCAGTCTGGTCTGGGTATAAGCTCACAATACTTTCAGCTAACTTGAGAGATTTAATGAGCCTCAACACTATCACAAGGAGGTTCCTTACATGCCAGGAGTTGCACAAATGCTGCATACGCAATATCCCATAATACTATAAATAAAATAAAACCAATACAAAACCCGTAAACAAAAACAATCTTGAGCGATCCAAAAACCTTACGACGCATGCAATAATCAATACCTGAGATAAATAGATTAGAATAATGGAAACGAACAAGCCCACAATCCAACCCCTTATCCAAACAAGCCGGAAAACACAAAAATCCTAAGCAAACAAAACACCTCCAAGTATGCCTTAATCAGTGCCTGAGATGAATAGATTACAGCAAAAGAAACTCACAAGACAAGAACCCAACTCTAACCCGAATACAACAACTATCGCCTCCTCTGAAATGCCAGGACTGGTTCACCCTCGTCTTTAGAGCCCTCTGAGTACGTCTCAGGGAGAGACACATTTGGGAGTGGATGATCGGTGAGACTGTCACCCCCTACCAATTCGCTGAGCAGCTGCTAATCCACATCGACATCGGAGGTGTTTCTGGCTATCTCAGCTTCTCGCAGAGTTGGTACTGCTGGGTGAGGTTTTTGCCGTGTCACAAATTCAAAACACTCCAACCCACTGAAGGGATGAGTCTCTGGAGTTGGTAGTCATGGGTGAGACTCCAGGGTTTGTGGCCGTGGGGTATGCTCACGCATCTCCTGGCCTTGCTCAGATAGCACAATTGGCTGTTTGCCTACCTTGATATCTATATTGTCAGCTGATGTATGTACCAGCTCTGCCTGGCCAATCGTCCGAAGTTCTTTGCCATTATCTGTATCCTTATTCTCCTCCTCAACCTCATCTTCCTCCTCCTCCTCCTCCTCCTCCTCCTCATCTTCCTTATCATTATCTTCCTCCTCTTCATCATGACCAGCCCTTTCCATATCCACATTGCCATCTAAATCAACACTGTACGATGCATCCACATCATCCTCCATATTCATATCCACATCACAATCATGTTCTGAGTCATATGTGCCGTCCGGTCCCTCAGTAGAGTCAGTATCATCATCTGAGGAAATTGACACAGCGGGCCATACTTCCGTCTCTGAAAATACCCGATCTAGTTAGCTTTCCATGTCCAAGTCAGCCTCAACAGTTCCTTCTGCAACTGCAAAGCAACGGCATGAGAGATATTATCTCTGACAGGTTTTTATGCTGCGCATTCCCCTTGCTCACTGTAGCCTTTCCACCACTCTGTGAGCTTTCTCCCTCAGAAGTTTGTTTAACAATACCTTTCCCTTTTCCGTTCCTCTTTCCCTTCCCATTTCATTCCTCTGTTGCCTTCCCCTTCCCCTTCCCGTGCTCAGTTGCCTTCCCTTTCCCCTTCCCACCCTTCGTTCCCTTCCCTTTCCCAGTGCCTTTTTCACTACCGTTCATGTGCTCCTTACCCTCGCTGTCGTCATTGTCATTGCCATTGCCAGGATCGCTTCTTCCACCACTCGGCGCTCTGGGATCTGCCCAGTTCTCATCATTATCATCCTCATCAAATATCTCATGCCAACTGAGTGGTCTAATGGCCAGAAAGTCGCTTAGATTGTACTGCTGGCAGCTTGGCTGCTGAATCATTGCCCTGATATCATCACTACCATACCAAGAGAAATACTCGCCGGTGTGTATAACCATTCCCGAGCTGCTTTTATGTGCAATGGAGCAATCTACTTGGATCCCCAAGGTATGGAGGTTGTTCCACCTCCAATTGTTCTTTTGATCGCAGGTGTTATCAAACATTTACCCCATATATGAGCGGACGGCAGTCCACCTCTCCCGAAAAGGCAAACACCTGCTCTTCCGGTGTGGCCACTTCAGCTGGAATTGTGAAAGCTGGAGAGTTATGTCTGGATCAAGAAAGATTATATCATAAAAGAGATCGCATATCCTATCATCCTTGATGCCACAAATGTTGTATATCTGTATGAGTCCATGGATATGTTCGGAGATGAATCCCTTTATACGGTGCCAATTCAATGACAGCCATAGATTTATAACCGAAGTCAGCAACCTTGCCCCAGCAGTTGCCTTCCCCTATACTTTGCAGCTGCCCTTTGATGCCATCACTATGCGTTGAAGATACATCTACATCCGAGGCATTAGCATTATTATACAGTCTCATATAGCGGAAGAAAGTCGAATGGGAACATACAATATTGTGTAGGGTATTGGGTATGTTTTGTAACGAGAAGCAATGTTTTGTGCAAGTCAAATGATATCAAGATAGTTCAGTATGGTGGCGGTGTGTTTAATACGGGATGAAAAGGGAAAGGAAGTATAGGCGGGAAGATGGGATATATATACTCGAGCTCCAGTGATATCTTGGTTCAATATGTGACATTAGATACATTTCATTCATATCCTGCGTTGTGTTGGTTAACGAACACAATATGGTCCAGACTTCATCTTGCACAATCACCAGGCACCTAATGAACGGAAAGCCTCAGGACGAGATTTAGTACTCACAGTGAGGAAGGTTTACGATGCCGGACATTGCTTTGGCTTCATACATCACTTTTACAGTTAAGACCTCATGCATTTCAGTGTAAACTGAGCAGTTCTCACATTGTCCCAACTGTGTAACCATTCAACATGGCAACCAACACGCCTAGCAGTGGAAAGAGCACATGCAACTGATATTATAAGACAGAGAATATGTCATTGTTCACTGTGTGATGCTTTTAGCTCTGCCACTGGGAGATTTCTACTAGGAAGCTGAAGATATACGCAGTGAATGGTTCGAAGTATTGTGCCAAGAATGTGTGCAATACGATGATAATCACACCATGAAGGCATAAACACCCTTCAAGTGGTACATATAGACCTTCAGACGTTGCTGTAACAGTGAATATCGATGCTAAGCTTAATCAGAGTTTAATCTGATTGCAGTTAAGCTCATAATTGAATGATTTTCAAGGGATCTCGTCTCCGAGTATCATTATGGGTGATAGTGATTTAGAGTCTAGTACGGTCTATACTGCACCTCCCTTTTATTTCGAATCCCTCCCGGATTGTTAAAATAGGAGTTTACCTCACCTGCCATTGCGTATGCATGCAGAGAACATTATTCCTACATTCGTAATGTCAAACATCTATATCGGACTATACCTTCCCAAAGCCCTCACCCTGATATGACTCTGGTCGTACGAAATGTTTGAAGTCTTACTAATTGTCAGAAACAACAAAGAGATAGCCCTTCGGGAAATTATCAGCTTCCCCCTGCTGATAGACACGTTTCCGTACTGGCTGGCAAGAGGGATTCCTCTCAAGGAGGGAGTTACATAGCCGCTACAATTTAAGGTCATAATGCCACCCCCTCATCTTCGCTGAACAATTCTCGCATTGCAGATATCACTCAACACGTGACTACCACCCTATCCGCTACACAGCGATAGTGAATAAATACTCCAATCGCTATCCTGGGGACAAGCAGTTGTACTATACCAGCACCCAAAGGAACCTCACACACAGACTCAACATGTCACATTGCATCCAGCCCTGCATCCAGCATTACAACCACTCCCACTCCTCTCAGTGGTCTTTAAAACCTACCTACCCCCATCCCTAATCCAAAAGCTCGTACTTTCATTACAAATTCACTCCGAACTCATGCAACTGAAAGGAATAAGAGACAGAGGCAGAGGAAATTGCAATAGTAGATAGTGCCTAAACCTCGATCAGTGGTCTCCGGCAGTCGCAGAATCTATCGCTTTGGTCACTTAGATATGACGAATCTTCTATTCCCAATGGGCAGACTCCTGGAGCTCTACATATGGAAAGATGGATGTCTATGAATGCAAGTGACTTGGAGATAGTAAGTTATGCAATACGATACATTGCAAATGCATTAGCTGAAGCCCCACACTGGCAGATAATAGAGAAGTACTGGAATACCACTATGCAGCAAAACAACATTTGGTCCATAGCAGTTGAGGTACACACAAAGGAGATCTTGAAAATGGTATGCAGAAGCAACGGCCCACGTTGGATATTACACCCTCAAACTGGTACCAGGTTCGAGCACAAGTCAATAAGGTTAAATACCATTTTATTCAATCAGCAAGGGACAACATAGCAGAGCTTTATGATCTCCGTCGCTTTGAATCCGACAAAGAGCATTTGGAATTCATTGATTCCCTTCTGGCAGACATTAAGTATCTGTTTTCTGTAGCATAGCATGTGGAAGGTGGTGTACTCTGTCCAAATACAATGCAGAGAGTTGAAAGCTGCTAACAAATGTCCAGCGTGCACTTTACTTCCTGGCAGAAACAATTACAGGGTTTATCTACATCAAATATTATCATCGGACAAATAACCGCAGTAACTATACTGATAGATTCTATAATTCCAAGATTGACGACAAGGACACTCATATACCCTCGCCACTGATCATGTTTATCTGCACCATGTTGTGCCATACTCTCCTGGAGTGGCAAAAGAACAAAGGTATTCCTCCGAAAGCTTACAAGTCAAAGTTGAAAGTGAGCAGACCTGATCGCTCGAACCACTTCAACTACAAGAACGATGGTGGTAGAAATGTATCCTGCTGCGCTGCAATGGGTCACATATTGTATACCTCATCTGACGTTGCATACACATAAATATTCTTGATCAATACCTGGAATACACTACCGGAGAGCTACCAACAGAAGGTGTATAAAAACACTCTTGCTACAGTCAAGCATCAGATCCAACAGGCAGAGTAGTCAACTCCTGCGGTGGTCATCAGTACAGAAGCAGTACGTGTTGACAATGCTATTCTTCTTGACAATTTGACCTCCAAAGTGGTGCGTGCGGAGCCTCAGATCGGAAGCACTGACCCAGACATTCCGATACATAACAATTGACTGGATTACTAACTGCATTTCGGGATGCAAGGGAGCAGTGGAAATCATAAAGATGAAGGTGGTGAAAGCTATGAGAGCGATCCCATCCCCACCGCCAGCCAGCAACGATGGACTGTAACTGAACTCGAAAGGTTTGACCTGCGAACCAGTGATATCTACGGATATGAGGGCGATGATGGTAACGATGCAGATGTGGATGAGGAGGATAAAGAATTGCCAGCCAATGATAGATCAACGCAGAATTTGGAGGACAGAAGGTATAGTGCTCACGAGTATGAAGATTGGGCAGTATATTTCAGAACTGTAAAATACCATAGTGCCGAAGCAAATATAGAGGCAAGCGATGTATCCGAAGCGAAGACTGTATTGTAATAGGTGACAACATCTCAAAGTTAAAGATATATATAGAGAGAGTGCAGCATCAGATAGATAGCAATAGCGGAGAGGTAAAATGTGATACTTGGCTGGAGAAAGGCATACACATCGCCAGGCATTGTGTATATAGCTACAGCATAACTGGAGTCCCTGCGAAGAGTGTAACACACTTGTCATTCTGATAGTGCGTAAACATCACCACATTCCGGATACAAAGTAAAGGAAGCACCACGTCCGGGCGGTGAGCATAGTATATGAGAGTTCACCGGATCATTTACAATGCGACGCATTGAAGGAATAAGAGGCATGGTATAATAGCTGCTGCAGCGTAAGTATACAATGCGACCCATCACCTGGGCGATGGGTAGCGTGTAATTCTCGGTCAGAGGGTAGGAGATTTTGTCAGAGCCATCAGAGCCGTCAGGTACACCGAGATATTCATGACGGAAACTAGAGTTGTTGCTGATGAGTAAACAAGAAACATCACATATATACCTCGAAACGTTATGTTAATTAAACCTGAAACAGTATTTTCAATGGTACGTATTTTGTAGACTGGTCATGAGATACATAGGTAAGTTTCCTACTGCAGGGATGCAGATAGGATTTTGGAGTATATTCTCTGCAATTGCACAATGGTCACAATTATGAAGAACACTGTAGATATCAGTGATATATTGGTACCGATAATATTCAGAGCTGACAGTATCCACCAGTCTATTATCTTCAGTGACAAAGCTGTGATTCATATGTATGATGAGTAGAAACCTATTGGCAGCTGATTAGATGATGCCTACAATACATGGTGTATTGTTGGTGTCTCTTTTACCTATTCCTCTTATGATTCATGATATTCGCTCAAAAGAAGAAATACACAGGGGGAAGACAATTGAATAGTCACACAGAATATACTTGAATATATTATACAACATCTACTTAATGCTGTGAGTCGAATCTTCTATGTCAGCTATACCGATGGCAACTTCAGATATTGCTCCAGCATTTCATATTGTGGATGGCTGACCACTCGGAGCACTGTGATTATCACAATATCCAGAACAGCATATTCTACTCATGTGAATTCCTAAGACTGAATATTGGACATCTGCCATCCCAGAATATGCGACTCAACCTTCAGGATCACAATGTCAACCATACACATTCCAATATAAATACCTATCTATTCATTGCAGAACTCAAGTGCTAGAATATATACCACAGTGTCAACATGTTATAGTATCTCAATTGCATTACAAGCTATCTTCCCATGACTGATCAACTCCAAAAGATGGAAATTATTATATTAAAGCACCTCATGAAATGGCTCCACATATTGCTCAAGCTATAAAGTGGATTCGACAAGTAGAACTATATTTGGTTTTCAGTATCAGTTTATCTGGATATGACAGATTCAAGATCTATATATGAGGATGTTTTGTGTTGGAATGGAGGAGAGGACAAGATGATGACAGAATTCCTAATGGATATCATACAAATTCTCTGTCAGATCCAAGCCTCTCTGTGCACCACATCTATTATTCTGCAGTTGACACCTCTTGCTGTCTTATCCAGTTCTATTTCTATTTTCAGTGTGAATCTCATCGGGACAGAATATTGGATCTGATAGAAAATGGTTGTTATTGTATTCACAATTTCCAGGATGTGAGCCAACAGGTCAGAGTGGAAAAATAACTTGCCAAAGAGACCAAAGAGCGACATGCAGAATAGTATGCAAAGCTAGATGCTGAGTCAAATTAACAAGACAATATAAAGCAAACAGTGACCTTTTGACAGCGTATTTGTGACACCTGGAATAGTATGTTCAATGTCGGAATAGCTGAATATATAGAAGATGGTAGCAACTACCACTTTCCAAAGATTCATTTCATACTACACATCAGAGAACAGATACACTGGTACACATCTCTGAAATAATGGTTGACATCGATTGGAGAATATTCTCATCAAAAGAGATCACTACGTTCAGTTTATCAACTACTATCTTTGGACTGATGCATCCGCTATTAGAAAAACCAATCGCAATATATGAAATAGTTAATAAGCTACTGCAATAGTAATGACTGAAGTGATGATAGGATTCATGACTGGAAATCATCTATTGTATATTACATCTCCACAGCAGTACAAAGAACAAGTGAAAGTCAACAACTTTCAAGGCCTGATGAAAGCTTATAGTTACAATATCATCCGAAATTATATCTATAATATCACCTGTTATTCTATCCATTACAAGAACATCAACATTGATTTGATGCATATTTCAGACAGTACTGCTGCGAAGTATGATCGATATGAGACCTAATAATGTCACATATATTGCAAGGGAATCATTTAGACATTCCGATATACTGCTAATAAACAATAGTTTTCTGAGTCTACTTGTTATAACTGGATACGGATTCAGACTAGTACTGGTAACAAACCGGATCAGTTCACGATAAATCAATGTGATCTGAGATTTGACACGGATTCGATCTGAGGTTTGGAGATTCTTCGAGGTTCGACTCAAACTTTGAACCGAATCCCACAAATTGCGAATGAAAGTATATATGCGAATTTGTATCTGATCCGCTCGATTCTTAATTCATCTTGTAGTGCATGAAGCTAGCTACAAGATGAACAACAAATCAAACTGAAGGGACCAGAAGTCACTTACTGATTATTTTTTCAAATTGTTTGGTGAAATGGCAGAGTATGGGGGAAAAAGTCTGGGTAAGGATCCTTTTCACTGGAACCGAATAGGTTTGCCAATAGTACGAATCCCTGGCGATTCGTTGTCAATACTAGTGTAGATTTTATATTGCAAGGAGGAATTAAAACTGTCTGATAAGATATATCAGGGCCATGAACTGTACTGTATACTTTATCTATTCAAGATGTAAATTGTCCATTCACATTGTCAGAATACTATTTTGGTAGTATATATTCAACTGACAAGGTCTGGCAACAATACAATGCCAGAAATCGTATCACAGCAGATCACAGTGGTGAAACTATCTTGCAGAAGTGCATATACAATTATTATAACAGAACATATTGTGGGTATAGCGGACTTGATTCCAGAAGATTCTATTTCATTGAAGTTGGAGAATAAAGACTAGATAGTCAACAGTCATTTAGACCTTGTGATGTAGAAGATGGTTCATTATATACTAGAATATGAGTTGAATAATGTAGTAATATAGATATACACAAAGTTCAAAATAGTAACTAGACTTAATGGATATAATGGACTTTATAAACATTGCAGGCAAGTATTACTATTTTGCTTGCATCTAGATCCTGGCTGAACAGAGGTAAAATTATTGGTCGAGATGGAAGATGAGTAATCTCCATATAAGCAGTTGAAAAACCAGTTATCAACCAGTTAATAAATAGATATACACAATTTTCAGAATAGTAAATAGATGTGATAAATATAATTGACTGTACGTTATAAGTGGCTGAGAATATGGTAATATGTTCAATATCTAGCATTGTCTTTACAATATATCAAGCAGTAATTCTACTCAGTACCTAATAACATACAATTGTGATAGCCACACACGACATTTAATGTATTCAATATTGCGAAGTACAATGCATATTAATACGCAACAGTGAGAATATATCAGTCCAGAGGTATTTGTATACTTCCAAAAAACATAGTATTGCAGAATTACATATTACTCTGTCTATAGATATTCTAGGGATACCAGGTATACAACATACTTCTAAGCATAGTACATTTACCCTGGCATGGGGAATCTTTTCCAATGGAGTGAGTGTAGGTAAGGAAACAATATTCCGATTGTCAACTAGAATTTTCAGACTGATCCTGATCAATATCTGCTTATCAAGAAGTCTAAACACTATGCTGCTACTGATGACTGATTTGTATATCTGTATATATTCACAGCATTGATTGAATATTTACTTTATTCATTGACTGAGGTCACATCAAATTCAAATATTACATATATATACGCAACTAACTCGGATACAGTTGACATAAATAATAAGAATGGTCCTCTGGATTAGTTGATAAGGCTTCTGAATGGTGATAATGATTCATGACCTGTGATAGAAAACTGGATTTAATAACTTGACTACTGGTACAGATACTTTTGTTGCTGGTATTGCTTAAAATACTGTTATGACTACTGTTATGTGATAACTCTCATGCAATGTGAAATATCATTAGTACAATACATAGCTCTTTTATTTGTACTTTATATTTTGTTTTCGGAAATTGTAATGATCCTTGAATTGTATTCAATATCATCAAACTGTACTTGTAATTCCCACAGTCTCTCAGAATCTCAAAGAGTATTAAAGTATTTATATATGTGTACAAAGTTCTACAAATGTTCAAATCTTGAGAAAAATCTCTTGGAATTATCTGGAGTTGTGGTGTAAGTATTCAAGATATCTACAAGTACTGGTGAGGGCTACTCAATATCTGCAGAAGGATCAATATATACTTCTGGAGTCTTGAAAATATCTCTAGCTATTGTAGGGTAAACTTTAAAACTGTTATTTGACTGGGTCTCATCAAGTTATTGTAGTAACATATACCTAATATTGTTTGACTGTATGTATTTATTTATTGTATCTTACTTAGTGAATATAAGGTCTTATTAAACTATGATCTAGCAATATCTACTACATGCTACAGTACCTTCAGTTTAATAATATATATAGATTGATATAATCTACAAAGTAATCAGTACGAACAAATCGAAATATTGATTTTCATAGATTGCCAGAGTACAAGAACGTATTTGTCAATCTTTCGAATACATCATAACTATCTACTAATAAACAAGATATTTGTCTAGATATACAGAATCTTTATGAAGTAGTACTTTTTAAGATTCAGTATCGGAAGTACCAATTGAGAATTGGAGTTCTAGGGGTTATAAAGTCCAACATAAGGTTTCGTTTAACACAACCTAATAATAGTATTGTACTTCTAATATCATCTTGTATGATCATGTCAGTACTCTCTGACACCATCATTCATTTCCAATGTCCATTTCGTAATCACCAATCTATGATACCATCTCCGTATTATATGCTTCTATCCGATTCCATACATCGATGATCACTTGTTCACTCATCCTCACTTTTATACAGCTGCAATAGTAGTCACTCTTTAAAACTGAGTTTCCACAAGGTTAATCCTTTGGCTTATAGGGATACTTCCTATCACACTCTTCAATGGCTTCTAATGTATCTACCATATTTACCAATTCCCATCTTCTCCCTTTGTAGCCTCTCCCTATAACTAGGTTCTGAGACTGTTGTCTGAATATTAATGAAGTGTCAATTCATTTCACTTTGTATACCACTTCTACATTCACAACAGATAGTGGTAGTTGTTGAATTTGTCCTGGCATGGGATCTTGTGATACTTTTGTTGATCATGATACAGGTTGAAACAGTTGGATATGAATTATTGACAGTAATTTCAAGTGGTACACCCATGAACTGACTACTGTACTGATTTCATATGGTCTAGTTTGTTTCCAATGGATCATTTTACTAGGTTATTGTGTGGAAATAATCTATGAATCAATCCAATCATAATCTCTGCTTTCAGCTCCTGTTCTTCATATTGCCTCTTGTTGACCTGTTCCAACTGGATTGCTTGAGATCTTTGATTGTTTTTCGTAGATTATCAAATTGCTCCTGAATCTGCTTTGCTACTTACCCTGCTTGAATTTTCCTGATTACCTTGACATTCTGAACTACATATTGGACAAATATCACGTATAGATGATACCTTGAATCTTTGAGAAACTAAAAGTATTTTATCATCTCTGATATATTATTATCCACTGAGAACTCTGCAATCGGTAGACATTTAATTGAGCTACCTTGTTAACAATTGACAAATAATTGTAAGTCATATTGCATCACCATATTGAATCTTTGGATATAAATATTATTTTGTTGGTTCAAAGCCATGGATAGATGTCATTCAATTCTTAATTGTAAGCAAATATGTTTTCAAAACTCAGGACTGAACTGGTGGCCTCAGTTGGATACAATTGTATTGAATGATAAATGTAATCTCAATACGTCCTATATGAACATTGACCCTCACTTTTCAACATCTGTTTTGTCTTGTCAAGGTCCTTTGTAACGTATATTCATCAGTTAATTGACTACTATCCATATTGTATTCTAATATTGGAACTCCAAGAGTTCCACCACAAAGTCCATGCTCAGATCTTTCCATGATTCCTCTGACACTTCCAGGGGTTTTAACAACCTGTTATTGTTTTGACTGATAGCTTTGCTTCATTGACAGGTGTGAAAATTCTGGATATATCAATCTATATCTTTCCTCATCTTTAGCTAGTTATAATTTCATAATAACTGGTTCTTAGTTTCAGCTCATTCTGAATATCCTCCAGCTGCTGAATTATGATTCTCTTTAATTGTTTACATCTGTTGTGGTCTTACAGGTCTTTGACTTGTACTGCATGGTGATACAAGACTTCACTGCTATTTTACAGGTACTCTTAATATATGTTTTCTTTCCAGTTTCTCAGTTTCTCAGGAGATGTTTTGTCACCTTCTGAATTTATTACATCTGCGAAGGATACCACCATTTGTTTCCATAATTCTTTGTTGAAGGTTTCTCTCTTCATGTAAGGATGTACTTCTTCGTATGAATAGGTACGTTTAGATACGGTTGGAAATGGATATTAGTGATAAAGATATTAATTGTAAGGTAAGGTAAGTAAAATGATCATTAGTGTGCCAAAAGTACATTGCATGGTGACCATATATTAAGGGGTCTTACCCAGCCTCGGCTGCCAAGTTCACTTACGAGACCAAGTATACCTGGCAGTACTATTTCATTATCACTCTCTTTATCTGCAGACCTCCTGATCTGAATCATATATATATATAAAGAAGAACAAGACTAGGTACGAACACCTTCGTACATCTGGTTTAGTTTCACAACTGATGTCTGCTATCATGGTGACCTCATAGTGGATCCGACATCTGGGGAAATTCCACCTCCAGTATAAATGGTAAAATCTGTGCTGGCACCGTTTATACCGGACCGAGATTCATAAGAAACAAAAAGAAAATATAGAATAAAAGAGAAGACAAGGAAATGTCCAATTGACTCTGAATCCTCCAAGTTCATCTCCAAATTCACATAATTGCTCTTCATAGTACTCGAATCGGTAAATACTATTGGCCGACTTGTAAACCTCATATGGCAATATTATATTGTAGTCCACATGTTATATGGTGGACAAAGTCTCACATTCCGACTAATCTATAGATCGATCCTATACAATATCTTTCTTTGAATGTGTTCATGAAAATCATCTAAGGGGTAAGACCATTGTGGCCGGTTAATATATCTCTGAAGGAGTCAACTGGCATTATTGCATGATATACTTGTCCTGTTCATAGCTGCTGTTCTTGAGAGCCCTCAGATTCGTATGTTTTCTGCAATTCCATATCTCTGTGCTTTTGTATATCCAAGTATACAGCAGATATTATCAGTCATAATCTGATTATATGTCTCACCGATTGCATCTAAATTGACTTGAATATCTGTAATCAGGATTCAGCGTTCCATTGCTATTGCTATTGTGGTTGACCTGTGTCGGACTCGTTTGGCACTTGATAGCAGTCATCATATGTCGACATGTATTTGTATATACTCAATTGAGTTGCAGTATCTAGCTTGTAAGTGTGTCATAATGTTGTACTTACAAAGTAACTATGTAAACTTCCACTCCAGGTGCAGCAAGGCATTCATTTCGAGATTCCCATGCCTTCGACTTCCAACTCCATGCAAGTTGTAGCTTTGTATACGTCATGCCCTTTCGAGCCTGACAGTAGGAGGTACACCCTAATATCTGGCCTGATACTATTGGTCACCACTATCAGAGATGATGTCAATCGATTATCGTCAGTGCTTTCTTCAGTTAAGGCCAATTGCAGAGGGTATTGTTCATTGATATATCTAATTCGTGAGCAACCCTCATACAAGGTCATAGTTACCATATAATTAGATATATCTGCACTCCCAGCGCTGAAACTCCAATGCGGTAGCCTTCTCATACCTCCATTAACCATTGCAGCCAATTTATATTCTGCGAAGCTTGACATCTCAACTACTGATGTGGCTTGTTCTTGGTGGCTAGCACTGAGTGCGGTTGACTCTATTGATATCATCTGTTACCGCTGATTGTGTATTCAATGCATTCGGTGATGATGATGAATAGCGTAGCCATGGATCATTCGTTTGCTCACAGGCTTCTCGGTATACTTAGGGTTGATCCTGTTGACTTACCTCGCAGCCGCTGATATACTTCCTTATGTATGCATCTATCATAGACCTATAGAAATGTATAGAGACTGATTCAGCAGTTTCATGAGCACCAAAGTGACCGGACTGAGTGTTGTCATGAATGAGACCTATCACTTTACCATAGAAGATATCATCCACTAGAATATATATAAGTCAAAGCTCGAGTGAGGATACTCTATTGGCTCTCATCTTCGAGTTCAGCTTCGGCTTCAGGTGTGACTTCAGCTGTAGCCATTGGGTTATCAACTAGCTTACCTGAGATGATGTCCGCCATTGAGTCAGCAGTCTGGATCTTCTCAATCGCTGGTAGGAGGTCATCGTAGGGTTTAACTGTGAGGGACGCAAAGAGCCATCCGACAGGCTTCTCATAGCCGATCTCATGATTGGACCATTTCGACAGATTGTCAGTGTATTATTTCATGCCTTGCATGTGCTCGATACTGATATCATAGTTAGAGCCAAGTATGCTAATGAACCTACTGTACTTATGACACTAAGTGTAATTATGATGCTAAGTGAATTTGATAACCGCAAGATTATGAATTATCATTCCAGTACTTCTGGTGTGGATTTTATCGTAGTAGTAATTTCTTGGATTCCGGAACTGTCATTCCCCTGTTTTTGAGGTCGGTCCTCAGTTGACGACTAAATACAGTGTCGAGTTTCATCTATTGTCTTGTTGATAAGACGGTTTCGATTGCCATTGTAATTTCGTGCTTCTGTATCTGAATTCAATTGAAAGTCTCACAGAATCTCTTGTAACCTAAGTATTTCTAAAAATAAAATATAGACTTAAGATGTAACATTGTATCGCCATTTTGTCAAGAAGACTTGATATCCTACTCAACAGTATGCACAATTGCACTCTGCACTTGAGATATCTGCATTCCACACCTCTCCTGTGGCTGAATAAGTGCCATGCGCCCAGCAGCCATTTCTTTGCGCAGCCAATATAGTTAGACATCTCTGAGATTCCATGGAATTGGTTACCGATTCTTGATTGTGCTGGCATTGAGACTTTGTTAGTGATCTTTAGAGGTTCAAGCCTCCTTTCTTATTCTTTGTAAACGAATCAGTGCTGCTACCAGTAATGATGACTGCTGGATGATACCATTGGCCAGGTTTATCTCGAGGTAGATCTTTAGAGTTCCTAACTCAAATTCTGACAGGTTATTGATACAGCTATATGGCAGTGTATAGCTATGGGTCAATCGCATGGTCCAATGATTGGTACAGTGGCAAGGTCTCCACCTTGACCTTACTAAAGATCTCAACGTACACCTGACATTCATTTGCACTTTCAGTGCACATCTATTATCTCCACTATATCAGCCAGTATATCTTATACAATGTCATTTCTGCTCCACTAGTGTTACCCAATTTGATCAATGAAAATGATGAAGCGGTAAATATTGTGGACATCAGGAGCTACAGATCAAACATCCACCAATATTGGAATCATGGTACCGCAGCCAGTAAACTCTCTTCTTAACTCAGGGAGCCGGTTGTAGTCATTCAAGTACTGTCAATGTGTAACTCTTCTGTCTTTCCGCCAGGCTAGATTATTAATGAACCATTATGTTTAGGGGTAGCAATTGTAGAACCAATAAATCAACCCATAAAAAGGTATCATTGAAGAAGATTCGCTAGTACTTCAAGCTACTCAATAGGTTACCATCATTCATTGATCCATACTTAGTCTCGTCAAATATATGTTGACATCTACTCAGGGGTTTGGCCATCTGGTCGGTCACAACTATATTAGGGTTGATTGAACTCCGAATCGTCTCGGAATTGAATCTGGTCATATTAATCAACTCTAATAGACGGAATACTTATATTGAAACATCATCCTAGTGATGATAATCTGTATGCGTCACAATTGGTTATGCTTTAGAAACGAGGTATCCTGGAAACAATCAATCGACATGTGGGAGTAACATTGATGAAGGCTCAATTCATCTCGATTATCCGTTCATATCCAATGGATCTCATCACATGCATTTCGAGGTCTTCTCAACAATGGCCATATGGGTTGGTGACCTATGTTTCGGGATTGATTGACCTCTGAATGATCTCTGATTTCTCACTGCAATTATCAATTAACTTAATTTCGGTGTACTTATCAAACTTTCACACTTATAGGTTGTGAGAGTATATGTGTGAACATATAATGATCGCGGTCAATGATGTGACTCTTCGAATCGATTGACCTCCATAATACCTCAGAACGGTCTTTTCAGGAGTCAAGGAACTGGATTGCAGGGTATACATTTCGTGATTCTTCAATCTGGTAATGATACTCAGTATATGTTGTAAATGGGGACCTTTCGAGTTTCCAGAGGTACTTATTATAGCAGGTAACATGTCTCTTCGAGGTCGATTGATATCGAAATCATCTCGGACCTGTCCCTACTACTATTAATCAACTCGATTGCATGATTACTTGTTTTGTATCCACAATCTAGTGACAGCTCATGGTGTAGGTCTGTCACATTGAAAGGGAGAATCACAACATCCTCTGAGCGAGACGAATGTTGTGACTGAAAAGCGATTATTGTGTAAGGACATACATCCTCGTATGAATAGATACATATTGATACAGTTGTACATGGGAATTAGTGATAAAAATATCAATTGCAAGGTAAGGTAAGTAAGATAATCTCTAGCATACCAAAAGTACTATGCGGGGTGACTATATATGAAGGGTACTTATCTGGCCTCAGCAGCCAATTGCACTGACGATGCCAAGTGCACCTGCAAGCCAAGTGTACTTACTAGGCCAAGTATACCTGCCACTGCAATTATACCTCACTATAACTTATTCGGTTTGTTCTGTGTCTCTCTTTGGAAGCATATATCCTGGAATTCTAGTGAGTATGTTCGATCTTTGGCCTTGCTTTCCTAATTGATAGACAATTTGAAATTTATATCTTGACAAGAAATCTGACCACCGGGTTGGTCTCAAATTAAGCAAATTAGAATTGATGAAGTATTCCAGATTTGCATGATCTGTGAGAATGTCAATTGAAATGCAATACTGTGTGATTATTTCACTGGGATAGTACTCCTGCTGTCGTACAGTTGGACACATCTGGATCCAGAACTGTTTCATTTTCATTGTCAAAGTATGCTTGTATTGGATCCATTGTAAATGCCTCTTTTAATTCCTTACAAGTCCTTTTTTGATCTGTTCTCCAGCAACTGGTACAAGCTTCTGCATAAGCTTTGCAAACAGTTGTACCGCCATGCTGAAATAGCGTATAAACTGGTGATAATAATTGATCAATTTTAAACCTGCTTTCACTTCCTTCATTTTGCTCAGTACTTCCCATTCACTGATACCTTTGACTTCCCCCGGATCCATACAAACTCCATTCACACTGATTATTAGCTCCAGAAATATTACTTCCTACGTAGAAAACTTGAAATTTTCCGACTTGATATAAAGACCTGGATCTTTTAATACCTATATGATTATATGTCCATGTTACTTGTCCTCTTTCATATTATAACAGTAAATAGGAATGTCATCCAACATTACATTGCAGAAAGAGTTGAGGAATGGTGGTAAGGTATCATTCAAGTTGATAAATACTTGAAATGATGCTGGTCTATTGGTCAAACTAAAAGGTATAACTAGTGACTCAAACAAGCTATACTGAATCTTAAAGGCCACTTTTCAGTTATATTGTTCAGCTTTCCAAAGGAATTTATACCTGTAATCAATATGCAACTTTGAATAGACCTGGACTTATGACAATCTGAACAGTATTTCCTGAATTAACAGTAGTAGACACCCATTCTTTATTGTTCCTTCATTCAATTCTGGATAGTCCTTACATGACTCTTAGCTCCTACATATTTTTGTTGTGAGTATCACTAGAACTTCACATGGTGAAGATGATGATTGGATAAATCCCTTTAAAGGTTTCCTTTTGATATATTGTTTTAGCACTTGGAATTCCTTTCAGGGTAAACTGTAGGTTGGTCTGAAAGGTAATGTTCATACCTTCTGTAGGATGATTTTGTGATCATAAGATCAATGTGATGGTAGTTGTTCTGTAATTATCTAATTACACAATGGTAAATACTCATGATACTATTTCGGAATTACTTCCTCATGGAGTTTTCCTTCTATGTCTTTTATTCTCAAAGTTTTATTAATCTCATACAATGTGACCACATATACCTTGAGTATTTCCTTGTTATTTCATCCTATAAATAGTACTGCTTTTACTGCGTATATATCGAGCTTGGGTGTAGCTGAATCATCTGTTTTTTCGACATGATTTCCGAATACCCAAATACTAGAATGATGCTGACAATTGTTCTGACAATAGGAAATTGCATAATCATTTCTTCTGTTCGGAATCTTAATGATAACATAACAAATTTGTAACCAAGGAAATCCCAGTATAACCGAATAATATTAGAACTTTGTAACATATACTTGTAATTATTCTTGATGATGTTTTATTCTGAGGTTAAGTGTAACTATTGTGCTGATTGTTCCTGATTTGATAGATCTGCTATTAAGTAGCTCTGAATTTCTTAAGTCTTGTTATTCCTTATCGTCCAACATATAATTGCGAGCAAATATATTATTCACAAAGGCTATTCCTGTGGCTCTGAAGACAATCAGGATATGTGTATGGAAAATCTGTACTTCAATTGTCTACAAACATTTCACAAAGAGGTATTTACTTTCCATTGAAAACTGCAAAATCTCAAACCTAGTACTAATCTTTGTTGGCAAAAGAGATTTATTTCTGATACAATAACCATCCATATTGTATCAGCCTAGACTGCTTCCGACTCTTATTCTTTTTCCTTCTCATTATGATGATCCTGTTTCTTCTTACATGGACTAACCTCTATCTGTTTCAATACTGACTTCAAGTGTTTCATGCAACTTCCTGCGAAATTTCTCGAATCTCCACAGTATATATACAATCAACCTTCCTTTCACCTCTTTTATTTTCTGGCAATATTGTCTTTTCTTTCACCACTACTACATTCATTGATGCAGAACTGTGATAGCATGGTACTAATCCTGCTGGTGCAGTTTCTGGAGTAGAGATAGTTGTAATATTGTTCCACCTTGAAATTGCTATTAATAATTCTGACCTTCCATTCACCATGCGGAGTCTAATTTGAGAATTTCGTTTGGAGAATATCTTAACACAGTCAACCGGATTGTTGGGTGGATTGCTGAGTTCGAGAGAATACTTCAGCTCGTTTGACAATTCTGCTCGAATGGCATTCTCCTGATCAGCGTAATTACAATCAATATCTGGCACATATTTGTATAACTCCACATAATACTCTCAGAATTGTCTGTCTTTTTGTCATAGTTTCATGAGGTTACTTTGCTCAGTTGTTTATTGGTTCTGATCACTGAAGCCTAATTCTTGCACTTCTGCCAGAATTGTTAGATCAGTAAAAATAACATGTCCTGTGGAGTATTCAATGTATAGTTGAATCTCTTCTAGTATCACTCCTTTAATCTATCAACTGCGAATTGCATCTTGACATGTTCATTTGAACTTCTGCAAGGTTGAGCTGCAATGTTAAGACCATTTGAGGTTTTTACACTGGAAACTTCTTTCTATCATGCCCTGAAAAGTGCATGATCCCAATTTCCTTGTTGAAATCTTCAGATGCTGTATCGCCTCCAATCTTTACCAAAGCCAGTACTCTATCCAGCGGATCACGATATTTCTTAGTTTTGTCTGCTCGTAACTTCAACTGTTCTTACCTATCTTCCAGATCTTTTTAAATCTGTTCTATATCTTCAAAGAACCTTGTTGCCAGTTGTTATTCTAAATCATTATTATTCGTTTAGAAATCACCATGTTAATACTCTTATGATCTGCCTTTGAAGGCTGTGATTCGATTTTAGGACAGTGTTAAATCTTTTTCAATCTTGAGTCTTTCGTGTTCGAGATTTTTTCCTTTATTGTGTATGTTCTTTGTTCTTTCGATGTTGACTACAAATATCTTAGTCTGTTAAGCTAGTTGCACTCTTGAACTGTCGATTTCTTGTTGCTATTGGCTCTCTTGTATCGACAAGACTGCTTGCAGATCTTCCTACATATTTCCAATATATTGCATCAATTGCGCACTTATAAGTTGACTCAGATCCATATTACTCAACCATCCAATCTGGGCGTTTGCCATTGCAGACTCTGTAACATTTCGGACAGTTGGCCCTGTAGACAAAGAAACTGCCGCCATCTTGATATTCTTCGATATCAGTGATTGGATATATGCGTAAATGATCCTGGATATTCCATTGTAAATCAGGTAAGCACCTTCAAATATCCACACACCTATCTCACAATTATTTTCAGAATATATCCAAAAGGATACTGCAAGATGTAATACATCTTTCACTGCACCAGATTCAATCTGTATATGAACTCACATATATGTACCATCTAGTTGTAAATTAACTTTTTTCCTTGAGATGATATAGATACTCTGTAAGGAATAGATAGAAGTGTAATTTATCGGTTAACAAACAAGATTGTGGTCATTGTCCTAAGGATATCAAATGGTTTTCACTATTTTGCTGTGCAAAGTGGACTTTGGTTGGCCAGAGGACATACTATATTCAATTAGCACTCATATGTGGGTTCTTCAGTTAAAGTTGTTATGTTGATTATTGGAGCTATTAAGGCTCTTCCTTCCATGATTTGGATTGCATCATCATTGAGTTCATAGTGTCAAGACTCTTGATCTTTACAATTGGCAAGTAGGCTATATGGTGTGCTTCAAACATTTCAAAATACCAGGTCAGTGATCCTTATGTTACACTTCACCTGATTGTACATCATCAGGTATCCTCGAAGCAGTATCACCTACAATCACTTGAATGATGACTCGAGTGGGAGGGTACAAGCACTATCTCTCCATATGATAGAATCTCCACATTATATCACTCGATTCGGTTATCCCAACCAACGCAATTTGATTAGCTGCATACAGGCAATCACATCACTGATAAGGAATGAGAGGCAGTTACTGGATAGATACTCTGCCATATCATACCACTGAAAACCCGAAAGGATGTAGATAGAAAAGCACCTGAGTTTACATTATAGATAATCAGTCTTTCAAGACAATGAATATGCAGTCTGCTTACAACAGTACCGCTTACAATCGACAGGATATCATTCCCTTGGAGGCTAAGAGATTAAAAGGATAAGATAGGTTCAGACTACAAAGTCTGAAGGACTGTTGTCAGCATGAATTCTATTTGTCTGAGTAGGAGATCTTAGCATAACTATATGGAAGGTCTGGAAGAGAAGTGAACAGCGAATTGTATAAGGAGGACCATTAGTATGAAGGGTGGATAGGTGGAGAAGCTTATGAGAAAACCACAGATAGAAGTAATTGTTAGAGCGATAGCATAGAAGTATCATGACCTCTGGAATCTCTGAGAATAGAAGGGCAAGCTTCTTGATGAGAAGAACAAACTTTTACAATATACAATTGGAAAGCCAAATACCTGTATCCTGAATCTTTAGTGATATTGATATCCTTAGAGAATGTTCATTACTTCCATCACAAGAAAGTTCTGAAAGTAGTTAGGATACTAATTTAGCTGGTAAATTCTGGAGTGAGGTTTCAAGTGTTACATTATATTGCTACCAAAGAAAGATCTCTTTTGAAGTTATCTTTCTATGCTCCAAGTGGTAAATAGTTCTTGAGGCTTAACTCTCCTGATTGTACTTTCATATTATAGATGTTGGCTGTCACATCTCACAGAGAGAGTGCTAGTACCACAAGTCAGACTTTGAGTTCCATATCAGCAGGGAAAGAGATTCCCTCCCTGAATGAAATTACCACTGTGAGCTTGTGCAATAAGAACACTACATTCAGTTGTCGTTAGCTGTGACTATCAATTGAACAAAAACAGACCTCTTGAACCACTTGTACTTGTGAAGTCAGCAATTTCTTGCATATCTCAGAATAGTCATCTTGTTTGTCCTGATCGAAACCTTCATTATCCCAGACTTGTGAATACCCTATGAACTAGACTACGGGCTATCTCTGCAGTCATAGATACAGCCAGGTGTCAGACTCTACGTTCATGATGCAGACTCAAATAAGCATGTTTTCAATTAGTAATACTCTGCCTGAATTGGTTAAAGAATACGAAGGTCCAGTATTTAGGCAAAATGAGATCGATGATGCTCTGGTATCCTGTATTATTAGCCTGCAAATGGTACAAGTTGAATACCACACAGATATCATCATCCAGTCTCAGGTATTGGCAGTTAACATTAAAGCTGGAAATGACATTGCAGAAGTAAAGTCCTCCGTAGTGTATCGAGAGCTTTGCCTGACTCCTTGAATCAAATGTACTGCTCACAAGTAGCTTGATCCTCTCTTTCTCAGGATTGAAAAAGAGAGAAAGAGCCTACAGGAGACTCACTCTCCAAGTATACAATCAGACTGAAGAACCTAGCAGTATCAAATCAAATACCAACAAAGCAGCCAAGAGACTTGGTGAACTCCAAAAGGAAGTCAATAAAGAGGCCAAGAGAGTCACTGTACTCATGATAGAGGCTGACTCTGAGGACAAATAAAGAGAAAGAGATATGAAGAAGACTCCAAGGGATATGAAAAACATATTTTGGGAAATCATAAGAACCCACATAATAAGACTCTCAGATGACACCATGAAGAAATCTATTCAATCCCTATCAAGATCTCTCCTTGAAAATCAGGAAGGGGGAACGAAATCAGGTGATGAAGGATTCCACTGTCATTACTGCATACAGATCAAGGGAGAAGAATACTTGGTCAGAGGAGCCCTTACTTCAGATCTGGAGGGAGCTACGCTACAACCAGGGGTCTTTGCGTCGGGAAAAGTGCCCATGTTACCATAATCGGGATTTGTTATCGCTGCTACCGCTATGTTATAGGATGTTTTGGCTGTTACCACACCACCATGGGTACGTTATCGCGGCTTATCACGGCTTACGGGGCGCTACTGCATATTCGCGTACGGTTTTTCGATTTGCAAGATAATATGGGAACATATGAGTATGATTTGTCACTATGAGAATTGAATGCGCGTCCAAGTCCTTCTAATTCGTATAGATCTTGAAATTACTCATTTATCGAATATAAAATTGTAATGGTGTTACAGAATCTACATCGCTCTAAATTTACATAGCTCTAGAATGCAACAACTCTTACAATGACTCCCAAGATAATCTAACTACGGCCGATGGCATGACACTGTGACATGGTGTTTGGTGGCAACTAACACCGGCCCAGATATGGTGGATGGCGGCGACTCCGACAGTGGCTGACAACTCTGATACGGGGTGGCGGGAAAATCTGTTTTTCACTACCACCACTACTCCGTTTGGCAGGGAGGGGCATACAGAGATACAGGGATAATGGAGACGGGTTGAACGATGGGGAGTATATATTTGGGAGACCCCGGAGTAGATAGATATCATCTTACCAGACAACGAAAATACACACTCTATCTTTCCCAACTCTTGGTCTCTCTCATTCTTTCTGAGAATTCGTAAATCCACGCAAATTGTGTGGTTCTTCACGGCTGGGTATCCCATCATATCCTCTCACCCTCTTCCTACACTCCTCGAGCCAGAATCGCTCTTTCTTACGAATTCCCTTTGGATGCCGTGAGAGGTGTGGCGGAGTGTTGATGATAGGCCCTCTGCCTTCCAGCTCCGCCGTTTCACCACAATGGGCTCACTGACATGATGGTGCGACTCCGACAGTGGCTGACAACTCTGACAACTGTGACAACTCTGACAAAAACTCTGACAACAACTCTGACAACGGTTCAGACTCTGACAAGCTGGTGCGGTGGACTGACGGCATCTAGTATATCATGTTGTATGTCTCCAAAGATGTATACTGGTTGATAAAATATTGGTTATCATCACCACCACTCGGCACAAGATGTATGGGAATGACAACTGAAGACACATTTATGATCCGTCGTGATTTTTGTAGAACATCCCGACACATTATCATCCCATGATTGACGTTTGGCATAGCAGATGACAGATATTCTAATTCTTCCACCAATAAAAGGTCATGATGCACACTACGCCATACCACCCTCCCGTTGGCGTTGGCTTTCCCGGCGTTAATGCAATCGCTGAAACGAAAAGCATACAGTGACTTGGCAGGGTGATATCCTTGTTGCCGAACCCAGCTATTATTTCGTGGTGCTCGATCCTCTTGTATCAAGATATGGTCGAATCGATTGCCATATCCACGCCATTTCTCTACGTATCTTGCTTTTTAAACTATGACGGCATCAAGATTGTTGTGCTGCTGTATAGTGACTGTGACGCCGTTTGCTATGCGAATCTTTTGATGGAGAATCCACGATTCTCGGGACCCAGAGGCTCGCAGATTTGGGCTGGCATCCGGATCTATTTGGAATACCGCAAAATATGATGTCAGAGAATGAATGAACTCTGACATCGTGATGTCATTGGGAAATGCCAGAGATGCAATTGTGTTGCCCTTTTTCATCACTCCATTGATGCGGGGGTTAAGGCTTGGTATTGGTTTGTCGCATGAATGAGAGTCCCTCATAAGCAACTTTCTGTATGTATCTGCCTTGGCTGAGAGTAGGGCAGCTTAAATCATGTACCGCAGAATGCTGACTCTCGACTTGATATGAAAGAGACGTGTTTCCCATCGCAACATCTGCGGAATATAGTCATCCTTATTCGATGCACGATAACCATCTTTGATTAGGTTTTTGTGGGCGGTTTCAGACACTTCAGTATCACTGTTATCGGTGGAATCCATCTCCTTGATACATTCAATGTAGTGAAATAGTGAATGGATTTTGGGGATTTTGCTTATAGACTGATTGTGGCGGTATGGTAAAAATAGGTGTACGTTCCTACTGATGCTGTGAAGTGCATCCTGAAGATATTGGAGTGTGGTTTCGGTGTGAGAGTGGTATCCGGCAATCAGTATGAAGTCAGTGACCGATTTGAAGAATTTGAGGTGATTGGGATGCCCTTTGAGAAGAGGGGCCAGTGCTGCCAGCCAAACCTTCAACATATCTTTGTATTCGCTACCGGTCCATTTTTTGACTCGAGTCAATTTGTCGCCAAACTGGCGAATATCAGAGAAACGAGGCAATGTGAAAAATCATTCAACTAACAGCTCCAATGCCTTTTCTGCGCCATATATATCTTTCAGAAAATCAACCATCCATTCCCATGTGTGATCTTTAAAAATGCCCTTCAAGAGCTGATGCAGCTGATCAACGTTCATGCTCGCATATATGTTGCAACCTGTATGGGCATCGGCGAAATTTGGGCAGTTTTCAAACTTCCACAACCCCACATCGTTTGTAGCCTCTACTGATATATCTTCATATCATTGGGGATGGTGTCGTCTTGGCCTGCGGTTAAAGCCGGACATGTCATCAGGATCTATCTCACAACGAGAACACCAGCCATATTTGATCCCAGTTATATTACATTGCTCTGGGTAGTCTGCGAGGAATGATGCAATCCGGAGATATGCGTGACGAGTACGACCGTCTGCACACAGAACCTTGATTCCACTCTTCACCGGCTCCTCTAGAGGACGAGATATTGTTGCCATAGCTTCTTGATATGCAATCTTAATAGTGGGGGTTTTCGGGCCGTTTGGACATCTCGGCAGAAGTCCAATCAGTATCAATCCGTTCGACTTAACAGATCGTCGTTTCGCCTTGAAAAGGTTGCCGATACTAAGATAAACAGGCCACGCTGACTTGTCCCCACTCAATGTTGAGAGCATGGTTTTGTCACTACCGAGTATGACTGGGATGACTGTCGATCCATCTGGCAAAGATTCCTGAAATGTGTCAGCCATATGACACCGCGACACTCTGATACCGTGACACTCTGATACCGCCACACTCTGACACTGCCACACTCTGACACTGCCACACTCTGATACCGCCTCACTCTGACACCGCTACACTCTGATACCGCCACACTCTGACAACACTCTGACACCGCCACACTCTGACAACACTCTGACACCATCACACTCTGACACCGCGACACTCTGACACTGCGAAACTCTGACACCGCGATACTTTGACAATGCACTCTGAAACCGCGACCCTTTGATACCGCGACACCGCGACACTCTAACAGCACACTCTGATGCCGCAAGACTCTGATACTGCGATACTCTGGCACACATTCTGACTGAAAAGAACTTTCTAACAGAGGGAAACTTGCCTGTGTTTTCCACCACCAGTCTGCAGTCCACATCTCGGCATGTATACGTTCGCCGCTTGCATCAATTTGCCGTACTGGGGCATAAGAGAGATGCTCTTTGAATGGTTGGTGGGCAAGAATATATTGTACTGCCGCAATAGGATTCCGGTACCAGAATACGGTGGCTTTTCCGTCAACATTGACTGAACCCTCCTCCCATCCGTATCCAAGCCCGTCCATGTGTTCCATGTCCACAATAAGTTGATATAATTGATCTGCATGCTTGGCATCGGCGCCGGGAACAATAAGCCATCGTTTAAGGAGGTTATTGAGTTTCGTTTTCTGCATGTTGGTGTCCACAATGGAACGACATAGTTGCCATTGTTCGGGTGTCGTAAATGGTGCAAGTGGGTTCCAGTTATCCAGTTCAAATAATGGTACATGTACTATATCGTCGACAGGGGCTCCAGCATTTGGGAAAACTTCTGTATGTTGTGTGTTGTCGTCAAAACTGAAAATGTCATCTGCGTCTGCATCTGCATCGAGTTTTGGGTCCCGTGGTTGGATCCCAGCATTGGACTCCTCAGGCTCAACGTAATTTGTGTGGCGACCATGTGTTATACGACGATGGTGTGTGAGACCACTTTGTCGGGAAAAGTGGCGCCTGCAAGATGTGCAAATGAAGGATTGCATGAGTGAAGTTTGATGGTGAACGTGTTAGAATCAGCTTACTCTCTTAATCCAAACAGGGAGCGAATCACGTGTTGGCGCGTAATGCATAATTGTACCTGCGCGGTCTGTCTCAACATAACCTTCAATTTTGCATTTTCAATCAACCCCTCTCTACAAACTAGAGTTTCAGAATCTTCTTCGTATATGCCTTCTCAAAACTAACCATATGCTTCCAGCTCCCCAACTCTGTTTGGCTTGCATCGAGCGTGTTAGTACGGTTTTTGTAGAGAAAGGCAGTATCTGGTGTCCGAGGAATAGATAAGTACGTCTAAACCTCCCCTTCTAGTACAGTATATCTCTCATTCCATCTTCTAGTAATCTCATTCTCATATCTCCCACAACTCTATCTTCAATCTCTTTCCCAGCTCTCTCATCTTAAACGTCACTATGCCGCCAAAGCGACAACCCCATATGTGGCCATCGACCAGTAATTGGACAAAAGAGAACATTGCCGGTGTGCTCAACAAGTCAACCCAGGATATCGATAATATGTTTGCACGGCAATCGTTCAAGCGACACCTGGATGAAGTTAAACAGTGGAAGACTCGATATAACCGCAAAGTTATTCCTGCCCACAGCCTGCTCAAACTTTATCCAGCTCTGAAGCCAGGCGAGGTAAAGATATATGGCCAGGTTAGTAAATCTTCTACTCCTCGTAGCAGGCCGACTCTGACTCTGACTCTGACTCTGATATTAGGAGTTTGTTGACATCATGATTTCGCTCATAGAGGAGGCCCAAGATCTTCTGGGAATCACGCCCCAGACTGCACTCATTGATGATGACTTTGGAGCCATGGGTCGTATAGTATCATGCCTGTTAAGGCAAGAGACTCGGAACGCCACGAAGACTGGCAACACCCCGACTAAACCTAAGCCATCTGCCAAGCTAGTAGCACTGAACCTGGGCCATCAAAATCAAAGCCAGCCCCACCGCCAAAGCCATCGCCAAAGTCAGGCCCGAGTACACTGGTAAATCGTACCAGCATTGTCCAAGTGTGTTCCAACTCGCCAGGCCATTCCGGGTCACGGCCTTAGGGGGAATCAGCAGTCCGGGGAAGATCAACTGCCCGTGCGGGAGGGTCCTCAACAACACCAACACCTACCTCTTGGTGGGTGCCCTTGCCATCCAGATCGCCCTTGCCATCCAGATCTATGCATGCACAACCACCACCAATCCCCCCTACACGTGATTATTCACCTCTGTCGATTGGCACAGATTCCGGGAGGTCTTCGGTAAAACGTTATGCATCAAGTTCGCCAGCCCTATCTATCCCAGAAACCTCAAGGACCCAACGGGTACGGCAAGCAGCCGCAATTGATCTTCTTATCCAGTGGCACGAATCAGATCTCCCTGTCGACTATAACCCAGTGCCTATTGCAATCAAGGACATCATGTATGAACCTGGGGCACCTATCTCGTACGAAGAACACGTTCAATTTATAACCGAAAAATTTCACCTTCCGGAATTTACAAGGGTCTTTGACCGATGCATAGCGTCCACCCACTATTTACGGCCAGAGGATCTAGACATAATCTTCCGGTACCAATGGAAAAATCAGCTACTAACCACAGATACTTGGAATTCGGCATGTACAATTGCGGAGATTGGTGGTCGCCTGTTTATAGCGTTCTACACCGCACCAGAGACTGTACCTATGGACGACTCTGACATAGATGTCATTTATGTTAGGACAACAATCAACCCCAACTTTCGAGAAACACCTGTCGCAGTTAAGCCCGACCCCGATGAGGACTTTGTGGATCCTCTCCAATCGATTATTCCCATAGCCCGTGAGGTCATCAACCTCGATGACAATGAATAGGATGAAGATCTAGCACCGGAAGCTGCACCAGTGGATGACGATGAACCAGAGCTCTTGCCGATAACTAACATTGCTACTCCTTCAACCCCAGATATTCTGCCTGTTGAACCAGTATACCTGGATTTCGAGATGGAAGACATAGAGAATATAAATCAAAATGATGCAGACTTCGACAACATGGCCGTAACGGAACATGAAGGAGGCACTGGCAATGATGTTGATAGCCAAGCACTGAAGGATGAAACCATGAACAACATCTATAAAGACTGGTGAGTTGCTATCTGCCCCAATATCAGATTCTCTGTCAGAGTCGCTTCTGCACCGATGTTAGAGTCTTTGTCAGAGCTGCTGTCAGAGCCGCTGTCAGAGTCTCTGTCAGAGCCGTTGCAGCACCGATGTCAGAGTCTCTGTCAGAGCTGCTGTAGCACCGGTGAGGCACTGTCAACTTAGAATACGGCTAATTATATTTGTAGGCTGGTTGATTTAATGAACAACGAGGATTTTCAGAGAGAGAATGTGGAAGAGTCGTGTAAAGCGTTAGGAATTACCATGGAAAACAGGACATTTTTGCCACTAAGAACAACAACCCAGCTCCACCCACATCAAATTGTTGCTGTTAATTGGATGGCAGACAAGGAAATCGTCCTGAAGCAGGGTAGACTATTGGCTGATGATTGCGGTACCGGCAAGGTAATCCTTTTACACTCTGACAACAGCCCAATGCTGACAGTTACCAGACCCTGACAGCCTTGGCATTGATTTGTCACCAAGTCAATAAGTACGAGCAATTACTGAAACAACCGCCTTCTGGACTTGAGCAGTGGCAGAGCAAGATAGATGATATTAAAGCGCGGGAAGAAAAGGGACAGAAAGTCGGAAAGGTACCACCAAAGCCTTGTTGGGAGGTTCACCTCCCAACATTGATATTATGGTAAGCTGGATATCGAAATATATCTTCTCATTTTTGCAACTGAAACTAATCTTGAAATAGCCCAAAACCAATGGTACTGGAATGGGAAAACGCAATAAAACAATATACCGAGCTCAAACCACGTCTCCATTATAGATCTAAATTTTGGAGAGCAAATGATCATTGTGAAGCTATAAAAAGCGGTCACCCATGGTGATATGTTGTGATTACAACTATCGAAACCTACTACCAGCGGCAGGGTATCTGGGATATGAAGTGAGCAGTTTTTGGGGCCCTGGTCGATTTCGGCGGGTCATTATTGACAAGGCCCATAGACACAGAGTCTGCGGGATGCCGGTTGGGAAAATAAGAAGGCTTGACGGAACCCTAGTTAACACTCCAGCTGCAAGTTATGGTCCTTTCCAGACTGCAGCATTGTTCCACCTTGAGCCACAGTTTAAATGGATGTTGACTGCGATTCCACTGGTAAACGGAATTGAGGACTTACGTTTGGTTTTAACTTTTCTACAGTGGGATTCATGGTTGGAAGAAAATTTGCCTCCTGACACTTTTGACCATGCAGCAATGCAACTACAAGTGGACGACTGGCAGCTGAATAAAATGAACCCCATATTTGGCACAGCACCTGATGCCGAATTCACGAAAATAGCTAACCCATACCAACGAGGCTCTCGGTATGGATCTCTTATCCACTGCACCACCAAGATGTGGGACTGATATTTGCTCCATCTAATCGAATCAATCGGATGATTGCAAAGGCAATCCAGTCAAACTCAGGACTCCGTGGCAAAGCGGCAGTGCTTTGACCAAGCAGTTGGTTAAAGTTCTTTCACCATATTAAGGACATTGATGCTCCGATGGACCATGGTCAGTAGAATCCTGTTCGATAATCTGCAGCCGATCATTGATATCCCTTGAATGGTAATGGAATGCCACCTGGTCACCTACACTGAAGCCTCAGGTGGGCGTGATTTTTATCGGAAATTAGTAGACTGCAATTACAAACAGTTCAAGGATAGCATCACCGGTGTAACAGCAGACGATGATGGACAACCGCTGGTGGCGAATGATGGGAAGAATCTAATGAAGAGATTTCAACCTTGTTGGCGATTCATTTGAATCGTTGCGCTTGCCCCAGTCCTTGGTCCCGCAACAATGTTTCCAGAGACCAGCCGAGCCCAAATGTTGTGGGAGAGCAATAAGTCCGACAATGAAAGGCCCAATGTAACCAAGTTGGCAGAAATCATCAAGATGTTCGCTGCCGCTTTCCCAGGGCAGACCGATCGGATACCTTCCATCAACCAGGTTACGAATATGAGTCATGCTCGCTTCGACGCTGCAATGAGGTATGGGGCTCCAGAATTGGCCTGGTTGAAGAATTGGCTCCGCAAGAACATACCTTTGGGCAAGAACAATCAGTACAATCGTGAGAGGGTGATACTGTAGGTGTATTGGCCTATTACACAGTGGTTTGTCGAACAGATCAGTACTCCCCTTTTGACGACACTTCTCCTACTTTGACATCAACTCTGACATCAAGTCTGACATCAACTCTTACATCAACTCTGACATCAACTCTGACATCCTGACTTCTGTCACTGACTTTACATAGTAATGCCGTATCTTAGGCTATAACTGCTTCGCTATCCATAGTGCCATGGGCACTGATGTCCGCGCCAGAATTAAAGAGAAGTTCATCCAAAAGGATGGAGTCTGAATTCTAGTGTTGTCGTATATGACAAGCAATGAGAGTCTTAATCTTCACTATAATTGCCGGAACTCAATCATGCTGGAGCAGGGAGTCAATTATGCCATGGAGCATCAGGTGTGGTCGCGCGTTCGCCGGATTGGCTAATAATATACCCAGTACACATACCGCTTGGTCAACATGGCCACGATTGACCGATTGATTGAAGTGGCAATGAGATTGCAACAGCAACCGGTGCTTTATGCATTTGGGGTGATCTCCAAAGATAGCGCAGACGTGGATGTAGATGAGGTCTACGATGCCCTGATCAGTAAAATCTCTCCAGAGACGTTGAAATCAAGAATCATTGGTCAATCCGATCTCAATGATGATGTGATGGATGTTGATGTGGATGGGAGTTAATATTTCCAGGGGATGAGACTTAATATTTCCTCGGGATGAGACTGGATTTCATTACGTTCTTTTGGGCTTCTTTTAGGTTCCTTTTTGGTTTTTTGGGGCGGAATTTTCTTGGCGTTATTGTGTTTGGTTTCTTGGGTGTAATTGGGCCATGGAAGGCCGGACTTTTGAATGACTGATTCCTGTACGTCTCACTTATTTTCCAATTAACTGGTATCTACTGTAAGGGTTTTTGGGATTGGGTTTCTTAGGCTTTCGGATCAGGTTGGTAGTTTATGTTTGTGTTTTGTTCATTTTATATTCAGATATCAGCAAATGGAAGGCAATTCGTACTCTGACACTGCCTTGAAGACTCTGACACCACATTTACAACTCTGACACTGCTCTGGCGACCGTGACGACTCTGACACTGACACTACTGTGACGACTCTGACACTGCCATGACGCCTCTGACACTGTGCCGTATCCTGTAGCGTTGTTTTAAACAGTGTTTCATTTGACGGGAAACTTACTGTCTTGGGTTATCATTGTGTAAGACTGAAACTAGTGTCGGAGTAGAAGATGAGCCTTTGGAACTGTCAGACGTACTTGTCAGAGCCACCTACCCGAGTTGCCTATAGTTCTCCATTGTATTGAGCACTAGTATGGATTGTAGGCTACTATCAAAGCTGCTTGCAGGGTTTTTAAATTAAGGGCGCTGGGCTGCACTCAGGTTAATTGGTAGCTTGAGACATTTGCCAGGTAAGTTTTCCTACAGTACATACCTAAGTACGTGTATGAAGCTGAGATACATCCTCAAGCACCACAAAGCCTTGCAACCTCTAACTATGTGCAGATTCATGTTTATATTCTACATACAATGCAACATTCGAGTTATAAGTCCTTCCTTTTGTTCACCTTCTGTTCAGGAGAGCGGTCATTACCCACAGAGTATCGATGGAGAGATTTGGCTCGATTTGCGTGAGCACAAGATTCAGGATTGCCTCTGCCCCTTTAACTCTCATGATTCTGGATGCCACACTGAACCATATCAAGCGACACTGGTGTGTTGGGATCTACATAAAGTGATCCTTAAGTGGTTGCAAGATAGGTGTCTGGTGGTGTGGCCCAACATTAAAGTCTGAGCAATAGAAAGAGCAGTGAAAGAGTGGTGAATCCCTTATAACTTTTTCTCTGACAAGCAACTCACGTATATTCTAACTTCTACTTGACAAGGGGTCCCAACGTCACGACATACGATCTAACTTCAACTCTGACACGGCAGTCTAACTGATATCAACTCTGACGGCTGACTCTGACATGGGCACATATACGGCATAACCACAACTCTGAAAAGCGGTCCCAACGTCACGACATACGATCTAACTTCAACTCTGATATGGCAGTCTAACTGATATCTACATATACGGCATAAGTTCAACTCTGACAAGCGGTCCCAACGTCACGACATACAGTCTAACTTCAACTCTGACACGGCAGTCTAACTGATATCAACTCTGACGGCCGACTCTGACATGGATACATATACGGC
>MU122180.1:128650-202691 GCA_014904905.1 Wilcoxina mikolae CBS 423.85 | reverse complement strand
CAACGTCACGACATACAGTCTAACTTCAACTCTGATGCGGCAGTCTAACTGATATCAACTGTGATGGCCGACTCTGACATTGGCACATATACGGCATAACCACAACTCTGACAAGTAGTACCAACGTCACGACATACAGTCTAACTTCAACTCTGACACGGCAGTCTAACTGATATCCACATATACGGCATAACCTCAACTCTGACACCGGGTCCTTACCACTCCACTTATGGACTAACTACAACTATGACAATTTCCATCGCTCTGACATGGGTTTCAAGGTACAGAGGTCTGAACATATTGAGAGAAATGGAAATGCTACATAAACGGTGATAAGCTGTGGTCTCTGGGTACATTAAAAGCCAATACTTTCACCCCCATCACAATCCGACACGCCTGATACTTACAACAAACACGATGGCATACTTGAAAAGTACCAAGCACTCCAAAAACTCCAGCAGCGGGTGGAGTGATCTGAAATCCAGTGGTAGGAAGCATGGTGATCGCGATCCATCCCAGGGCGACACAAGGAGGTGCAATGATCCACACTCCAGCGGCCGAATCCATCAACGACTGGAAGGTAGCGATTATGGTAATGATTGTGATGATGGATGGAAACAGAGAATGGCTCAAGGGTTCGGGGTCCCAAGAGAGGTAATATACATCTTCGTACTGGGTACTGACATTGAATTGTGATATGGGCTCTGACATGGACTCTGACAATAACTTAGTCGCGAGTATCTCCCGACATTGATGATGACGATGACGATGACGATGATGAGCAATCGCCACAACCGTCTCGCCGCAGAACAGTTCCGGTGCCTAGAATTCCAAGGGAGATAATATACATCTCCGCATTGGACACTGACATTGAATTCTGACATGGGCTCTGACATGGACTCTGACAATAACCTAGTCGCAAGCATTTCCCGACATTGATGATGACGATGACAATGATGAGCAATCGCCACAACCGTCTCGCCGCAGAACAGTTCCAGTGCATAGAATCCCAAGGGAGGTAATATCCATCTCCATATCAGACTCTGGCATCAAACTCTGACAATGGTCTCTGACAATGCTTAGTCGCAAGTGTCTACCAGCTTTGACGATAATGATGACGAGGGCGATGACAGTGGCAATTCAACAATATCATCCTGCGAGTCTAGGAACTGGCTGGGGGTAATGACTATCTCTGTAACCGACTCTGACATCGAACTCAGGCATTTAACTCTGACAATGAACCCTTGTCACACCGATTATCCAACGCTACTCCTCCCAGCAACCAAGAGCATGCTCGGCAGGTAAGTTTCCTTAGCTTCACATTGAGCAACTTCTCACCCAGAAACACCTAGTTGCAAAAGTGGGATCGGTCTCTTGTGGATATAGGCCGCCAGCTAAAATGCAAGGTAGGTGACCTTGGGGTGTCGAAGGATTGGTGGGATGTAGCCCGCGATATATTCTTCTGCAGGATCCTTACCGAGGATCCATATCCGCCCGATGTGGACAAGTTATCTGCAGAGAGCTTCAAGCAAGCGTGCTCGTAATTGAAAGAGGCTCTGCGGGGTGATATATCCACCGCAGCAATTCATACGGTAAGTATCCGCACTCCCCAAGTACTGCCTATTGATACTAACAGACAAGCTTGCAGACCACCAATCAGCTACCCGGAAAATCTTTTCCGAACAAGCTCATGAGATTGCACCAGACCAATATATTGACAATTTCCGCAACATGTCAAACGATGATTGGCAGAAATATGTTGCAAGGTTAATCACTCCTTGCACTTACCGATTCCACCATTCTGATTGCGAGAATGAGGTAAGGTTTAATCCAACTATTTATTTCAATCTTTTGACAAATAAGGTACCAAAAATGATGTTCCTGCATTGGTCGCTCTCGGTCATCATGGCAAAGACCTTCTTTGACCACGGACCTCGTAATTTTACTAGACATCCTTACACCAACCACTTCACCCAGGAGTTGACACACAGTTGTCTATTACTTGCTGCAACCGCAGTAAAGCACTCCTTGAACAACTGGGTAGCCGGCGGCTTTCTTCGTGTACCATTTGAAGCGGATACATACAAGGGTACATAACTACATTCCTATGACATACTCAGTATCTAACAAGTTACCAGGAACTTACACCGACCTGTACACACAATGGGAAAGCATTCCAGAACTGAATCAGAAGCAGATCCTTCGAATACACATGAAACGAATTGACAGGGCCAATGGTATTAATCGGAAAGCTCTGTCAGTCACTCGGTGGGATGCGAATACCGTGATTGTGGATGAGGATGTCGATGAGTAGCAGCAGCCGATTTGGTATATTGTCATATTGTAGATTAGATTTGTTGTAATTATAATCCGAAGCTGGGGCAGATTGCAAGAGGTTTCTGAAAGAAATATATTTACATTAGACTCTAACAGGATCACAGTCAAGCTACTTTGAGATTATGGTGATTGCATTCATGGTCTCTGATAAGCGACCGTGAGGTTTGACAGGATTATGGCCATCATACCCGCAGACTCTGACAAGCGACCGTACGGTCTGACAATTACACCCGAGAACTCTGACCTTCTACCATGAGACTATGGCAATTGCACTCCTGGACTCTGACAAGCGACCATACGGTCTGACAATCACACCCGAGAACTCTGACATGCTATCATGAGACTATGGCAATTGCACTCCTTGACTCTGACAAGCGACCATACGGTCTGACAATCACACCCGAGAACTCTTTCATGCTACCATAACATTATGGCAATTGCACTCCTGGACTCTGACAAGCGACTGTACGGTCTGACATGATCATGGCCATCATACCCGTCGACTCAAACAAGCAACAGTGAGGTCTGACAGGATCATGGCCACCCACATGAGACCTTTGGTACCTGAGGCATAACAAAACCAGACTCTTTGGATATCGCACCTAGAGATGCATTGTGAATCAGAAATAAGGTTGAAATATTACCGCAAGTTACCGTATATTATGGGTGTGTTACCGGAGTGTTATCCGAGTTATACATAATGGTCTTGGGCATATTTACATTTTCTGGCATTATAGCTGTTACCGGAGATTACGATAAGTCATATGGCATACGGTAAGTTACGGGTAACAAGTTACCAATTTCCAGATGCACTCTAAACTTTACTTCAATTGCTACTATCAGTATCATGGTCATCTACGAATACTCCAAACATATCCACTGCAACAGTCGCTTAAATAGACATGTATGGTGACCACTTAGATAGATATCATTTCGTTGTGGGGTATAGATATTCTTTCCACCGATGCAATGCTATTGATATTAAAAGAGTCAAGGTTAGAGATCTCAGCTCTCCCGCTCAATGATGGTTGTACTGAGTATAATAATGATAGATATATAGGAAAATCGTAGTACTTCCGCTGCACGACAGACACTGCCATATTTATAGAGACTGAATTAGTATCATCAATAGGATTGGTACAGTTCACTTTGATATCTATTAAACAGGTATATTGACATATTAAATATATATTAGGAGTCAGAAGATTATCAATGTATTTTTGATATTTCTGTAAACTTCCCAACAATATCAGTTGTAAATACTTTCAGTACACTCCTATATCCTGTCGATTATATGTTATCTGATATTATTGCAATGGTTTTTCATCTGGACAGGTAGTAGTGGAGACTACAATTAGGTGAGTTACTAAATTATCTTAGAATGTTCCTTCTGGTATTCATGGAGACAAATATTGATACCTTTTTGCTTCTATGTCATCAGCCACAAATTATATACACACTGCCACATATTATATAAGATGTGACAGTGGATGTATTCGGATCTTACAAATTGCATATAATACTAATTGAAAATATGGTTGAGTTGGAAATTTTAGATATGAGAGTAGATACTATGCAATCATACAGTAGGTTGTTTCCAGTAGTGTAATGATATGAAAATCAACTTATTCAGATATACTCTGACTGCCATATTGGTTCCTGATAGCTTTTAGACATGACAGTATATTTGGTTTTAGACAGCTCACAGTATATGGATACTGTGATACTGAATATGTTATAGGTAGACTGAAATTATTTCCAGATATCAACAGGTTATGAAACTTTGGATCCCATTGTATTGCTGGTGGTTCAGTACTCATCAGTTGCAAATAGACTGCTCCGATAGCAGTTAAATTTCTGGATCCTCATCTGTGGTTGGGTGAAAATGAGTAGCCGATGGCCTATCTTGAGACCTTGCTACTCCCAGGAATCTCATCAGTTGATGGTATCCGAATGCTAACGAGTGGCCATTAGTATACCAAAATAGCTTATTAGTTTCTAGATCATCATGTTTTGCCAGTAGACGGATGCTAATTTGTGTCCAATGATATGCTCCAATCACTTGTGTGTCCTTGCATCCTCATCTGTAACTGGTATCCGGATATCAATGAGTGGCTATTATCATAGAGATAATCAATTGTATTGAAAAGAAGATGCAGATGATGGATTCGTAATCTCAAAATGACTGAGGTTTGTCTTATATCAAATACTGATTCAACAAATATTGGGTGCTAGCAAAATCGAACTTGAACTCGAGTCAGATGGTGAAGAGGTGGCTATAGGGATATATCTGATGCAGTTGCAGTGAATATAGATGAAATTGAGACTTGTATAGTAGAATTATTAACTTGTGATGCTATAGCCTTGGTTCACATTCTTGGTAAGTGTAAATACTATGCATACACATGATAAATGTTGAAGTATGAGTTATTGGAACGATCAATCCAGGAGCAGTTATTAGAGCTTGAAATTCGAAAATGCAGGTAACAGTAGTGTTCTTGTTGCTCAGATCACTTGTAGGATGACAGAAAAGGTAAAAACCATAAGAATGCTAAGTGGCAAAAAGCAATTGCAGAAATATTATAAACACAATGCCAAAGGAGTACCGATAAAGTTAATTGAGTTCCAATTTATAATTCACACTATTAATAAAGGGTAATGGAATGTTACAAAAGTCTAACATATCACTGTACATTGCAGCGGAAATGTCTTCTGCAAAAAAAGCTGATTAATTCAACCTGCATTGTCTTATGATAATTATTACTTATATATTATTGAAAGTATATAATAATATCCTGAAATCAGATAGAAATCACTCCAAAAGATACAAATACAATCCTATCCAGTCCAAATAAAAGTACAAATACAATACCAATCATAAAACTCAAATTCAATATCTGAAAATACTAACTAAAACTTCAAACATTATGTGAGCATATCGGTCAATTGACGCAATCACAAAAGAGATGTCCTGAAAACATTCAGATATCAGCCTTGCACAGTGCAATAGTACTCAAGCAACTAAACCCAATAGTATCAAGAAAATTCAAACAGGATCTAAAACAGAACAAACTACCCACTAAAAGACAAAAACTACTTCATACATTCCAAATACTATATGAAAAAATATAAACTAAATGAAACTATTACTGGAGTCCAAATGTAAACAAATCACATATGTCAATATAGTAGCCAATTGCAGTTTTCATCAGTTAGATATACTGAAAATCATTACTTACATTTCTGACTCATCTTTCATGGAGTGATATATAACACCCCAATCTGCATAGAGTACATATTGACATTTAGATCTTTATGTATTTGGAAAGAATTCGTGTCTCAGGAAAAAGAGTAAATATGTCTAGTATATGACTATTTCTAAAGCATCCAGAGTGTAGTATATAGTACATACCATGTAAGATACTTTATATGGATTGCATAGAATGCAATACAGAGTCACCACTATTGGTTTTTGTTTCCACTATTTCATAACAGTTGACCCCCTTATTTACTCATTTTGTCACACTTATTTTTCCATTCAAAGTTCAGATTTTCATACCATAATTCTCTCTTATGATGCTTCATTTGCACTGCTAAAAGATGTGCAGACAATTTCAAGTAAGAAAATTATATTATTAGAACAATCATTGTAGCCATACTTCCATCCAACTAGACTTCAGTATCTTCATCTCATCTCTCTTGATTGTCTTCAGTCAGTACACCTGAGTGCAAACTCCAAGTATAGCTGGCTATGTGTTCTAACTAAACTTGAGTGTCCACTTCAGGTACACATATGTTCTATCTCAAAGAGTTTCTCCAATTTCACAGGTTCACCATGCTAACAGACATTCAGAAAATTGCAAGTATGGTAACTGTATTGACAGAATGAATGTCATAGTACTGCTGCTACTCTGTTCTGATTGATCTACTCCAATTAGCCAATTTTGATCATCTATAGTCAGTGTATCTGAATGCTAACTCTAAGTTCACCTCCAAATGTACACGATGGCAGCTATAAGTGTGTCTGAGAACCTGCTCCAATTGTATCTCCAACCCTTTATATTCACTATACGAGCAGATATATATCATTGAATAGCAGATAACTTTATTATCAGAACAATGATTGTATCTCTACTGCCACCCCATTTGGCTTGATGATTTCCAGTCACTATCCAGCCAGCCCATCTCAATTGGCTCCAGGTATCTCACCTCGATTATCTCATACCTGCCTTCAGCCATCCCCATTTGATTATTTCCTTCCAGCATCATAATAGCCTATCTCAATAGGCTGCAGCCAGATAGATTAGATTATTTGCAGCCAGTCCATCTTGAATATCTTCAGACAGTATACCTAAGTACCAGTTCAAAGTGCACCTGAGTATCTGCTTAAGGTATACCTTCAGGACTATCTGTTCGCAATGTTAACAGATATTTTGACAATTTCAAGTGAGATTACTACATTATCTGAACTACTATTATAGTTCTCACAGATACTCAGTTCTATGATGATTTGTATATGGTTCGTAATAAATATGTGAATCAAGAGTGTAATAGTGAATAAAGACAATGACTGTGAATAGTATTAGCAATGAAGCGGATTGGTTCATGGTGGATTGAACTGAGTAGGTATTTGATTCGGGTTCTATTCGAGGTTTGACTCGAACTGCAGGGTTTGACTCACACTTTAAACTGAATTGTTCAAGAGTAAACGACAATAGGTAAGCATATTCGTATCTGAACAGCTCGAATTCTGATTCATGTTGTACCCCATAATGTAAGCCACATGATGAATCACAATTCGAGCCGATCGGACAAGAACTCGCTTACTCATTTTTGTTCGCATTTGTAGGCTGAAACAGCGAGGCTTGACGCAAATGACATGGCAAGGATTCGCTTCCCTCGAACCATACCAGTTCGTCAATGGTACAAACTTCTGACAATTACTTGTCAACGCTAATTGTGAATCATCACTGTAACTGTAAATTGAGTATTACTGAAAATCAAGGTTACGATGATAAACAAAACTATATTTGTATCCAAATACTACTTTCAAAGCTGTGGTATGACATCATGTTCAAGATAATATTTGACAAGGTCGAAATGTTTCAAATGTATTGATATTCTTGGTGCTATGTGCATCATTTGCTGATGTACATAACAAATAACTCCAATACTGATAACTTCTCAATTCCATACATAGCGAATCATCCTCTATATACAAAACAGATTACAAGATACATTGATACATCTCATATATACTTCGATACAACTGTGATCTGTAGTATTGTGATCTTATAGATCATGAGGTGAATATCTCAATACAGTCACTATAATTGGGATGAAAAATGTTTCAAGGTTATTAATATCCTTTCCCTGCTATTGAAGAATCTGCCAATATGGTTTAGATACAACAATTAATACTGAATCATGTGCAACCATCCAAGCATCTTCGAAATAGTATAGTCTTGATATCCTATGAGTATCACCACAAACCAGTTCATAATGAACTTGGTCATACATGATGCATATGTTAATGTAGTATCAGATACCAGATATATAGTAAATGAAAATACCAAGATGATGGTGTTAAAGAAGATCTGGTTAATGAGAATCATACAGGTCCATAACAGGCAGGTTCCAAAAAATATTTTGTACACAATGAGCATACTTCCCATCAAATCATATTTTGAAAAGATTGATAATTAGTTTCTTGGTTCTCACATGCAGGACATAAAGTTCTCTATTTACAGTTCTGGATGACTATTATACTTGAAGCTCAAGCTCATCAAGATAATCTCTACATTCAGTTGACAGAACCTCATACTTTGAGTAACTGTTCTGACTGATACGTTGAAAATTCTGCATGTGCTCAGAGTTATCTGTAATATTGCTTGCTAATATAGGATATCAAATCCCCATATAGGTACCAGAATAAGTGAATCAGAGGCCTCAGTCATCTAAACTAAATATTGGATGGAGTGCAGAAACAGATCTGGTGACTGTGTATGGAGCCACTTGTACTTCTTGTGAGAGAATATCATTCGCTGTCTTGGTTATGTTCTGAAACTTGGGTGATTTGGATAGAATGGCAAGGATAACATAGATGAGTAATAATGGTTTTGTTTTTTCAATTGATTCAAAATTACCAATAGAGTGATACAGGATCCAGACATTCTGAATGCCTGAGAAGTTGATAACTTAAATCATGTTTGAACTGCATATACATGATATAATAGTCAACCTGTGAGACCACTGTATCTAGGTTACCTATAACTAGTCTTGAGTATTCATTTCCGAGTATACTTCTTTGTCAACTTCGAAATCTTATCTGTATTTTATGCAAGATTCATCTTATAGTAACACTGCTGAGTAAGGTAGGCAGCTTTTTGAAAAGGATTTCATAAGTAAAATTTAATTTTCCAATCTACAACGTTATATAATAACTTCTGATATAAAGGTAGGTGACTGTCTATCACCTTCAACTTTGTGTGCAGTGAATGAGTGAACTCGAATCTGCAATTAGGAGAGTTTGACTGATTTTCACCACTAAACCACTGTTCAATTTGTCAGTTGAATTATTCTGGATCATCTTATTTGCAGTCGAGAATACATAGTCAATTATAAATAGATGCGATCGAAAGTACACGTAAGGGTGATAGTCAGAGTCCACAATGGAGATTCTGAATTTTCTAACATCAGAATATAACTTAATATTGTTCTGAAAATAATCTAGCTGGACTCTTTCTCAGGCTGATATATTACTGTTCGATGCAATCATACATGATTGTATATGTGATACATGTTCAGACCAGTTATTATTTTCTGCAATGTGTGCTAGTAAAATATCATTGGTGTTATTATCATCATGTTCTTCCTCCTTCTACTTCAGGTCTGCTTCTTCAGTCTGACCAACATCTGGCTCATTTGCACAATAGAATTGCCCTTCAGGTTGCTATTTGTCTTTTCAACCTATCATCAGCTCTTACATATGTGGATGGCCTCATATATAGATATAAGAGTAGATACGATTGCAAATGTAAATAGATAAAGGTAGTATAGTGATATATAGGGAAGATTATGACTGTGGTGCAATTGCATACGTAAATGAAGTATTAGTATGCCGGGGGTCACCCGTTCATCAGCTTGACCAATCAAGTTGCTTCATCCAGCCGTGACGTGGATGGAAGCAAGATACTTGGCTGCGATTACATCATCCCCTTCTCCAGGAGCAGACCCTCTGGGCTGCCATATACATACATAAAAGATAAACCTCGAGGGAAAAGAATCAGTTGCGTACGCCTCCATACTGCTTGATAAGTCCTACAACTGATTGGTATCATGTAGTCAACCTCACAGCAGATTCGGTGCATGGGGAAACCACACCTTCAGTGGTAGGTAGTTAAACCAGTATTGATGCCATTTATACCAGCCTGAAATCCAGAAGAACAGAAACCCATCAAAGAAAATACCTCACCTGACCCTAAATCTTGAATCTGCCAATTACCGTTGAGACTTATTTGCTTGCTCCCGATGAAACTCGTCAATCGCCTCCCAAGTATTTTTGAGGTTCTCGGTTGGTTGCCAACTGGTATAGATATAGCTGTAGCTGGACCACTGTACGAGGCACTGCAGTTTCCTATGGTACAGCTTAGAGTCAAGGTTCCGATCGAGTTTCCGTTTGTCAGATTTATCGACTATCATCATTTGCATTTCAGAAGGTCGCTGGCCAACTCCAGGAGGTGTATACCGGTCGAGCAAAGACACAGCGAAGACATTGTACTTCCAGATCATATGCAGAAGGTCTAATTTGTAAGCATTCTTAATGATGACCGTACTTACTGTGTACAGTCCTATCCATTTGTAATTCAACTTCATAGATGATCTTGTCATCCAGAAGTACTGTGTTGAAAGCCAGACCATATCCCAAACCTCTTAAACAATCTCTTTGGTACCTTCATATTTTGTCTGACAGGCTTGTGCCTGCTGCTAGTTCTCATGGAGATTTCGATTCATCTCCTCCGGGCCAGCTGCAATGGTATCTGTCTGGATCTCTGACGTCAGGTTGGATGGTTTCTTCGGGACCTTGAACTGCACCACCGAGTGATAGTAGTAATTAGTTGGAAAGGGAGTTATCCTCATAGATGCATTTCTTGGATTATTATACGCGAACTCGACTAGCGGCAAAAGCTCAATGAGGTTGTCCTGTTCATACTTGCAGAAAGTTCAGAGATACTGATTCATCATTTGGTTTTGGCACTCCATCTGCACGTCCATCTGTAGATGGGGGCTATCAATGGTCGATAGTCAGTACTCAAATGGGAACATACCCTCAATTAGAATCGGCTTGTTAACTGAGTACCTCAGTCTGTGACGATATTGTCAGGTATGCCACGCTTACTAATAACGTGCTGGAAGAAGAGCCTGACCACTTCCAGTGTATTGATATCTTTTGGGGAGGGGAGGTAGATTGCCATCTTTGTGAGTCGGTCCACATTAACAAGGATCCAGTTGTAGCCAGAAGCAGTCGATTCTGGTACATCTGGGACTAAGTCCATAGTGATATCTTTCCAGGGTCGAGATTGTATCTCCAAAGGTATATTGACTCCATACCTTGCATATTAAGGTGCCTTGATCTGATGGTATACTTCGCAGCTGCTAACATACCTTCGTACGTATGAGTCCATAGCTGTTCAATAGTAATTCCCAGATTTCAGTTCTGTAGTCTTAAGATCTCCAAAGTGGCTGGACTCAGAGTTGTCATCGAATAGAGTTATCACTTTTCTACATAGTCAATTGACCGTATGAACGTATATCATCTCTTCGGAAGTCAGAGCTCGGGCGAAGACCTTCCATTGGTTCCCATTTCCCGCAGTATCTGTACTGTATGTAATTAGTCGGTCGACTAGGTTCACTGACCTATCAGTAGCCAAACAGTCAGAAGTGTGAGATGTGATTATTACCGGCATGAGATTGTCGTATAGTTCGACTTCGGTTGCCAAATGTCGGGCGACAGACCTCTGGCAGCAGATCTCATAGTTAGGTTGTCTGGATATGCTGTTGACAGGGTTCTTGTTGTCTTTCAGATGCTCAATGATTAAGTAGTAAGCCGAAAGAGTTTCCTGCCACCTGGCATGTCTCCTAGAGAGTACTTTGGACATCTGGAAGTATTCGAGGTGTTTATGGTCGCACCGAATCAAGACCTTGTGATTGGTGCCCTCGAGTTAATATTGCCACTGCTTCAGGTGTCTTCATGATGGCCAATAGCTCTCGGTCGTAAGTATTGTAATTTTGCTCGGCTCGGGACCACCTCAGAGAGTAGAAGTTGACAGCCCTGAGAAATATGAAACCTTCATACTGATTGAAAAGGCCTGCAATCGCGAATCTGCTAGCATCAGTCTGGAGAACGATTGGCTTGTTCAGATCGAAATGCTGGAGGATCGGTACTACTGTGAAAGGCCTTCTTCAGCTTCCAAAATGTCAACTCTGCTTCTGGAGTCTATTCTCACTTTGCTGATTCTTCCAATTTCTTGCTTCCTGGTCCTGAAACATGAGATGTCTCTGATTTCATTGGTAATTCTGTCAGTGGAAGTGTAACCTTATCATATATCTGGATTAATCTTTGGTAGACATTCGTGAATCGAAGAAGTACCTGCATATCATTAACCGACTTCAGTGTCGGCCAGTCCTTGATTGTCGAGATCCGGTCTGATTTCATTACATCTCTATTAGGAGTGATGTTAAATCTCAGAAACCGGTCCTCTGAGACTCAGAATAGGCACTTCTCAGATTCGCAGTACATGTCAAATTTCTTAAGTGGCTGCAGTATTTGGTCCACATGCTCCTTATACTCCTTCACATTTTTGGAATAGATGAGTATGTCGTGGAGGTACCATACAGCAAGGGCATCGATGTAAGACTGAAGACAATCATCAATATATGACAGAAATATAGCCAGTGTGTTTGTCAAGCCATATGGCATGACTTAGTATTCAAATTGGACATAATGCGTTTGGAAGGCCGTCTTATATTCGTTGTCCTCCTTGATATGGATGAGGTTATAAGCATCATGGAGGTCCAGCTTCGTAAATATCTTGGCCTCACATACATGGTCAAGCATCTCTCAAATCAATGGCATGGGATTCTGATTCTTTACTGTTACTGTGTTAAGCACTCAAGAGTCCACACAAAATCCTTGCTGTCTATACTTATTTTCGCAAAGAGAATTTGCACCCCAACTGGCGATGATGACAGCTGAATAAATCCATTGCATATATTGGCCTCGATGTGAGCCTTTAACGTCCTTAAAGCGAACTCCAATAAATTTTAAATCTGCCCATACGGCAAATGCTAGCCGGGCTCCAAATCGATTTCATGGTTGATTAACCGATGCCCCAGATATGTCTCCCCCATGGGTTCTCTGAAAACTTCCACAAGATCTCTGTATGTGGCTGGGATATATCCTCCATTATTTGTAGGTACCGTTGATATGCCAACTCCATCTGCTATCGTTAGTTGCAACTTCAAAATTCAGAATGGAGCGAAAAGCAGGAATATTCAGGGACCCAGATTTAAAACCATTCGCCCATGCAAGAGCCAAGCCCCGCTGTCCAGTACTCCCTTCGTATCTAGGCGAGCCGATTGCAGTCATTCAAGGTTCCCATGTGGACACTCTTGTACCGTATCTGCTGTCACTGCTCCCTGCTCATCCATCCAGTGCCTGAGATCAATCTCAACTCCTTCGGTGATGTCTCTCAAAGTGCTTCCAGCAGCCCTATTCAATTCCCCACTCTTAGAAAGAACATCCCGACGACCTCCTCACTGGCCAACAGATTGTCGAAAGAATTAGCTTCAAGTCTTCCAATATCAGGAGTACAGCCACCATTGGAATACGTCTCCTCCCTAGCCATAGATCCTGGTACATTTCCAGGATATTCCAGTTGGTCTACCTGGTCCACTGCTATCACCTCTGCTTCCCCTGGAGTTTGCAGAATCAAAAGTCGACCATGTTGCCAATCGAAATCATCATTGTTGAACTGGAACCAAGGTAGCCCCACAATCAAGTCGTAAGCCCGCATGGGTACAACAAGCACATCCGATTCCTGAACCGATGATAAGTGCTCCAAATATTGAACCGTGATCGCTGTTTTTCGACTCTCATTCCTATTAGCTATGATCTGACCAATAAGATCCACAGTCATGATGAAATCTGATTCGTCTGATAACCTGAGTCATTTAATTATTCTTTGTGATATAAAGATGCTCATCGCACCGCAATCGATAACTGCTTGCACGTATTGGATCTTCACCTTCCCATCTCTAATAAAAATCTTATGGACAATATGTGATATATCCAGTCTGGCTGTACCACATAAGTACTGACTTGAAATGGAAGCTTTTGTGCTCTCCAATACCATCTTTGACTTCAAGGTGATCCAATGCAGTTGTATGCTATCCATTGTCGCCATCACCACCTGCATTGCCACCCTTTCCAAATCCAATTCCGCCTCATCGAACCTCTTCTATTATGTCAGATACCAGGAGAGGCTTATGAGTTACTTTCCTGCAGATTATCAAATGACTTCCGTTGTTTGACTTATTGCCCTCCATTGCTCCTCAGGACCAGCTTCTAGTCCTGCTGTGATGGGTTACCTCCCTGAGAATAAGTGAGGCAGAAATTTGTCTTCTATTGCGGCGATCCACAGTGTAAGTATTTGCCCTGAGATTGTCACCTTCCAAAGACCTCGGTCGTAATCCATGCTGCTAGCAGTAAGTCTGATGATTGTCCTCTACCTGTTTTGCCATGTTTACTCAATCCAGGCTGGCCGAAATATATCACCTGTGGTGTTTTCCAGCTCTGAAGTGGATGGTTGGTAGCTCTACTTGCCGCCCTTCTGGAACCTGTCCGTCTGCTACCTTTGCTGCTTTTGCTGCTGCTATTGTTGGGGCTTCTTGTTGTCGATGTGTGTGACCTGTAAAGCTGCAACCTTGTCAAAAATGTCATCCATGGTATCGAACCTCCCACAGGCAGGGGTTATCTTTCCAAACTGGTTTATGAGAGTGTTCTGGAGGCCTGCACAGACAATATCAAATAGAACCTTTTCGTACCTCTGTAGGTTGCAATCTGCCTGCCTCCAATTAGCTTTCAAATCGTTTTCAAATGTACTAACCTGTTCTGTTGCAATTGTGTATATTCCTGCATAAGTCTGATGACCGCAACGCAATGTATGTTCTTGTCTCCATAGACCTTGATCATCTCCTGCAAAAAGAGCTCGAAATCCTGTAGGTGTCGGTCGAATTCTATGGACATGTCGGCAGGCCATTTTGAAGGATCTGTGATCGCTATCTGTCTATATGCCGGGAACTGATAATTGCTCCAGAAGTCCAGAAGTGCGATCACGTATTTTAAATGGTTGGGTCCACAGTGTGGGAATAGGTGTCTATGGGAGTTGAAGATCGAGCGTAATGCATCTAGAAACCGATTCACTTCCTTCATACCGCTCCAGTACTGTACGGAGTCGACCAACTACTAGATATTTTGCTTTGGACCGGAGATTGTGGTACCACATTCGATTCATTTGGCATGCTCGGTAGTCCATTGTTCTCATTCACCAGCCATTCGCAGTTGTTGTACATCCATCTGTTCGCGCTTCAGTTTCTATTCCCTGTCCATTAGATCTGGTATTCAAGTAGCATCTTTAGCATCAAACGGTTCTGAACCGCCACATCTTGACGGTCCTCATCAGCAATTGGGGAGGGGAGATCACCGGTATCATCACTGTCTCCAGCGCCTTGACATTTGTCACCATACTCGAGATCATTGTAACCGCACTCCAGACAGTCATTGCCATCATCGTCAATCTCAGCCTCAGTTACAACCATCAGAGACACACTTTCAGCTGTCAATACTACTGCCTGTAGGGTGTCATCGGTCTCATGACTGTCAGTGATCTGTGATTTCATCGCAGTATTCTTTGTTGGAGGTATGATTCGAGTGTTGTGTAATGACGACGCGTTGGAAAAAGGTACCATTCCCAATCCAGTAAGCCAAATGTATCAATTAGATCAGAGCGATAATAGTGTAAGGCTGTACGTCTATATATGGTCCTGTATATGAATCTCAGAGTAGATACAGATGCCAATGTGAATAGGTGAATATAGTATAGTACTATGTAGGTAAGATTAATGCTGCAGTGCAATTGCACTCGCGTGTAGAGTTTAAGTATGTCGGAGGTTACCCGGCCATCATCTTGACCAATCAGGTTGCTTATGTCCAGCTAATACATGAATGCAAGCAAGATGCTTGGCTGCCATTACACCTGTCTGGCATTGCTAGATACATTGTAAGAAATACTTGGTGGTGACTTCTGGTCAGCCAGGATGTTTAGTTACAATATGGATTTATTGAGTTTCAAGTCTCATGCAAATATCCGCTCAATACGTGTATGTAGAATATAGATTCGCATTCTGCTCCGATTCTGATTGGTGTGACTGTACTGTACAATGAAGTGGAACATAGCAGAGTAGCAATTTGCAAGTATGATAGTGGCAATGAAGTTGTACTATGGGTCTCTGGAATGGTAGAAAAGTACAATCGAATATAAATCTGGACTAGACAAAGTAGCTGGTGAATGCAACTTAGTAAGTTTCAAAGAAGTATGTTTTGAAATATATATTGTAGAAGTTAAAGAGCATCATACATATTTATTTCAGAGATGATTCACACCTTTATTCAATAAGGAATGGGATAATATTCTCGAATAATGATGATAAATTGGACACTCATTGATTCGGTTATAATAAACAGTTATCTTGACATTTTCACAATGTTACTTATAACCAAACAGACTAAATGCTCAAAAGCAACATTAACGCTTCTGGTACATGATGATATATAATATATACTTCATCAGAGTCTAAGAGTACATGTTGCAGTTGAGCAAGGGTGATCTGTTACAAAGATATGACGATAGAGGTGGTGATATGTGAATATTGAACTGATAGGGTAGTGTAGGATAAGGGTAAGCCTACATATAGGGGTTCAGAGAGTTGTATCTTGAGATAAGTACTTGACACATTACCGACTTCACACGAGTGTGGGAAAATCAATATAAACAATCTCATCCTGTGGCCATTCGGACAATAGTTCTTTGTTGATCTGTAATTAATTCTGCATAAATTGTGTATTTAGAACCAGACTAAGAGGAAGGTAATACTCTACCTAGCACCTCAGAATCGGCAATATTAGGGCATTTTAATCATGGTCAGAATAAAAGAATACAAGCATCACATTAGGTGGCAGAGTTCTAGTTCTAAATGAGATTCTCTTACTTAGCAAACTTCAAAAGAGACTACAGGGATCACAAAGTATCTACCTCAACTGACATGATGACTGGCATCTTTTCATATTGAATAGCTGATTGAAGCTGCCAAAGATATATGTTCAGCTGATTTCTGCCTCCAGGCTCATTTTATAGCAATCTATACTTGTTACACCTCACAGGTTATATACCACCAGGTGGTCTCAAAGTGAAGAAAACTACGATTACTGGATGATCACCAGATCAGGAAGGTACTACGACCATTCCTGTATGTCATCGACTATCCATAGAATATCACTCACAGAAGTTATTACAACCAGCGAAATCAAATGAGCTGTGACGCCGTCATCCATACCTCTGATAAGGAACAAGGACTGGAGGTAGTTTTGCCACCTTAAAAATACTTTATGCAACTGATATTCATGAATTGACTCTCTGATCAGTTTCCAAGCCCAGTACCATACTTTGCAGCTACATCCACCAGAGCTAGTATTGGTCATGAAGCGAATTGGCTTGTGGCATATCAAACTGAGGGTTATTCGATATGGATTGGATTTGAGGTTCGACTCAAACCTCGAACTGAATTGCCACACTGCGTTCGTAAATAAGTAAGTTAGTTCACCTTAGATAGGTTTGAATTGTAATTCATCTTATAGCTCTTGATGTGAGTTACACAATGAACTAATAATTGAGCTGATCGGGCAGGTATTCGGGGACAAATTATTGTTCACAATTATAGGCCGAAATGATGGAGTTTTGGGTGAATATCTTGACAAGGAACTGCTTCACTCGAACTGAACCGGTTTGTCAATGGTACGAATTTCTGACATTTCATTGCCAACACTATCTGCCCCTATTAGTATTGGAAATGAACCCTCAGAAGTTCATACCATTGACGAACTGATTTGGTTTGAGCGAACTAGATCCTTGCCAAGCCTTTCGCCTCAAACTCTAACATTTCGGACCACAACCTGAAACACAATAAGTAAGCGAGTTCTTGTCCGATTGGTTCGAATTCTAGTTCATCGTAATGCTAACTTCCAGCGCTACAAGATGAACTAGATATCGGACCTAACGGACAAGAACTCGCTTACATATTGTCATTCGGAATACGATAGTTCGCGAACCAGTTTGTGACAAACTGCATAGTTGGACTCGAACCCCAGATCCAATCTGGCTCGAAACCCACCTTGATTCGATCCGCTGTGAACCGATCTGCTTCGTTGCCAATACTAACCACTACGTATCAACTGCTGTGACTACTGGTATACCACTGTATATCTGCCACTGTATATTAACTGTTGTAAATCTAAATTGTCCACCTTATTTCTATCACTACTTGATACTTGCTGTCATATTTCACATATATGTACAAATATATTTGAATCAAACAATATATATCTGCAACTGTATTTCAGCTCCTGAAGATCTACTACTGTAGATTTGCTATTGGATATCCACCTTTGTATATTTATCACTATGTATCGAATGTTCACATGTAGTCTGATCTAGCCTCTGATTTTATGCAGACAGTCTCATCAATAAGATCCAGTATATTTTCCAAGAATATTCTGTGCCATGAAATATTCATTTTAGCGATCTATAGATCAGATGAAACCTACAATTTCTGATTATACTCAGTCATCTGAAAATAATAGGTGGCTATTTAGAATATTTGGTGAATATGAGAGTTTCTGCAAATATGATCAGAATTTGAACATATATCTACATATCTCAAGGACATCTGTGAATGTCTACAGGCTTTACAGTCACCCATAAGTGAATGTCATAGGTATAAGATGGATATTTTTGCTACTTTGAAAAACAATAATTGAGTTGTAAAAGGTAGTAGACTGCCAGTATTATAATAGCAGGTGGAAAAGAAATACATATATGTGTATTATAGGATCTGGAAAGCAAGTTAAGAGAAGAGACATGGAGAAGAGGCTATTTTGAATCATGTGATACCATATTGGTTGGAATCTTGAACAATAACTATAAAATATAAACTATGTCAATAAATAAAAAAACAATGAAAATACTTCATGGTGACAATGAATATATATGACCATGAATATATATCTATAAATAGCCATTGTAATAGTTTATCTTGAAGGGATATGTCACATATATCTAATTTGTTTTCTTTAACTGCATGAACAAGAACAAGTGATTATGCCACTTTGTCAACTTAAGACAATGTTCAGCCAGAGAATATTTGCTACTGTATATACCGTACAGTATATCTGGATTGGCCACTATATAGCACCTGGTATGAATTTACTACTCTATATCTATTACCCTAAAATAGAATTTGCTACTCTGTAACTACCAATATGTATTCGCTATTGTATAATCACCACTATATATCTCAATTTGCAACTGAACCCATGCAATATATAAGTCAATACTACTATATGTCTGCCATGTATATTAGCCACTGCAAATACTATACTGTATATCTGCTGCTGGGTATGATCTGATGTACATCTGCATCTGCTGATATGTATTTCAGTATAAGAGCTAATATATATCTGGATCGGCCACTGTATTATTGTTACGATATATCTGCATCAGCCACTATATACTGTTGGCAATAGTATACCTGCTGCTGCATATCTGCCACAGTACTTATTATAGTATATCAGCAAAAGTATATTCACTGCTGAGTATATGGCACTATATATTCATTACTAATTATACACCTATGTATATTTCCAGGTGTGTATCTAGATTGGACACAATATACTATCAGGTATAGTGTATCGGCCTCTATGTATTAGCTACTTCATATTTTTTATTGTGTATATCTAGATCTATAACTCTATATTTGTGGCAAGGAGTAGTGTTCAAGGTTTCAATCAAGTCTATAAGTTTAACTCCAAATCTACAGCAATATATTTATAAAAGATGTGCAATAGGTTTCTCTTTCACCTCCTGATCTCAAATACATCATATTGTCAATATTCATAGAGTGATTGTGCAACAATATCAAATTTCCATGGGGTTTGACTATTTTTTTAAAGTCACTCTTTCAATATTGTAGATAGAATAAATCCGAAACTGAGAGGTGAAAGAGTGACCATATACACATATTTCAAGTATAATTTACTTTGTGATTAGAATGACAAACCAAGACTTAATTGAATATGAAGGTTTCAATTTCACTGTTTCTGGAGAATGGAGCATGGAGTATTATGTCAACAAATGATAATGATCTTTGAAGGTATGTACCATCTGTTGACCAATGAGAATGTTTTGTGTGGACATTGCATGATCACATCCACACCTATACTATTATAATAATTGGTGGTTACTGGATTTCCCCTATACCAGTGCATATCACTGAAAATATGAAGACAGCTGAAAGTCTGTTGATATGAAAGCACCTGAGTTAACAGCATAGCTGATGAGGCTACGATGACCACGCATATGCAGACTGCTTAAAACAATGCCCCTTACGATCAAAAGGATATGATTCGTATGAAAACTAAGGGATCCAAAGGATACAATAGGTGTAGACAATAGATATCCGAAGGACTGAAACCAGATTGGAGTCTATTCGTCTGAGTAGGATATCCTAGCAGAGAGGTACGGAAGGTCCTGCAGAGAAGGGCAGAGTGGGATGTGGGAGAAGGGCATCGGTGAGATGGTAAATGAGCTAGAAAAGCTGAGGAGAAAAAGCGTAGATAGAAATAATTGTTAGAACAAGAGGAAAGAGGTATAAAGGCCTCTGGAATCTCTTGGAGTAGAAGGGCAAGCTTCTTGAGGAGGAGGAGAACAAGGCTTAACAATATATGCATTGGAAAGCCAAACATCTTTGTCTTGAATCTTTTACTTAGGGACTTTTACATCCTGTGTGAAACTGCATAACTTCCATAGCAAGCAACACCCTGAAAGCAGTAAGGAAACCACTTGTACTGGTAAATCTGGACTGGTACTTCCCGTGATATATTATATTGTTAGCAACACAACACTTCTGTTAAAGCTATTGTTCTACTCTCCAAGTGGTCAAAAGTCTTTAACCCTTAGGCCTCTTGAATATGCTTTAATATTCCGAATATTGGCTGCCATATCTCACAGGAAGAGAGCTTGTACCATAAACCAGTCTTTGAGTTCAATACTAGCTGGAAAAGAGATTCTGTTCCTGAAGAAAGCCACCACTGTGAGCGTGTACGTGAAGAGCACTATGTCCAGTTAGCCTTAACTGTCACTTTGCATCGATCAAAAATAGAACTTCTGTACTGAATATATCTCCGAAAACAGCAGTCCCTGGTATACCTCCCAATCGTCAATTGTGGGCCCTGATCGGAACTATCATCCACTCAGACTTGTAAATCTCCCACGTATCAGACTACAAGGAATCTGTACAATTAGAATCAGAGGTAGATGTGGTAGGTAAATGCGTTTTTCACCACTACAGCCATTCACTTTGGCAGGGGGGGGGGCATACAAAGATACAAGAATAATGTAGATTGACTGAGCAATGGGGAGTATATATTTGGGAGACTCCAGAGTAGATAGACATCATCTTACCAGATTCCGAAATACACATTCTATCTTTCCCAGCTCTTGATCTCACTCACTCTTTCCGACATTTCGTATATCCACACCATTTGTGTCATTCTTTACAGCCGGGTATTCCATTATACCTTCCCACACTCTTTCTATGGTCCTCGAGCCAGAACTACTCTTTCTTACAAATTCCCTTTGGATGCCACGAGAGGTACAGTTCAGTATTGACGATAGGCCCTGTGCCTTCCAGCTCATCTGTTTCATCACAAATGGAGCCCAAATGTGGATTCTGGTTCGAAAAGCTGAGTATGAAATGATAGGAAAGACCCCCATGAACATATATGGGTGAATATGGAGAAAAGCAACTAATAAAAGATATCTACCCTGCGAGAGGAGCGAATACCAAAGGTAATAACGATGATTCTAGGAGCGGTACTAAAAATGTCGGATTGGAATGCTAGGAGCGATAAGCTGGGCACATCGACATCACTAACAAAGACAGTACCAACCTTATACCAAGATGAACACCAAAGGTAACGTACCGACCATGTAGACAGGACAAATTCGGAGAACTGGTACTGACCTTATACCGGAGCGAATAATGAAAGAAAGGTACCAACCTAACACTGGGATGAAAGGCGCTGACCTTGCAGACAGGATTAATTTGGAGAACAGGTACCGACCTTATACCGGGAGGAGAAAATACAAGCGAAAAACGACTGTACCGCTGTACTAAGGCACACACTGATCCGGAGGAATACCCAGAAAGGAAACCAACGATGATGGTAGGAATATAATGAATGCTAATAAGAATATTACTAGTCGTGGCAGGTGGAAGGTGCAGGGACTAGAACATGAGTAGTAGATGACATGGCAGGAAGTTATGAGAGAAGAGTATAAGAGGTGGTGAAGCTGCATTAAGAAGGGAACGAAAGAATAAAATCACCTCACAACAAGCACCAATCGATCCAACTTCTCTTCCAACAACTTACAATCTAGCAATTGACCTTAGATAACCAATTACTCTCAACTCGCCACCTACACTACCATCTGATGATTCCGATCTCCAAACAACTACTTCAGTATGACATAAGATGTCTACCGAGAACATCCGATCCACTTCTGCTGCTGCCAGTTCTTATAACCGTGCCGGTTCCTCTAGTGCTGAATCCTCAAGACATTTTGCAGTCTGTACTAATGGCGGATCTTCAACCAACCCCTGGTCCAATCATGTTCACGATCAAAGGCAATTCATCGAGTCCTTGGACATCGCCATCACTAAGTAAATGAGACAAATGCCACTCCTGGTAACCATGGGTGCCCCAGTCTTTAGAGAAGCGGATGTTACCAATTCATCGAAACATACGAAAGTCTCTCATTTCACACTGGGACTGACCCAGTAACTGAACACGTCATTGCTATCATTCCATAATACTGTTCTGAAACGATTCAGGAGACGATCGAAATGATGAACAGATATTGGAAGAATAACTAGGAGCTGTTGAACTAGCAACTGAAAGATACCTTCCACCATGCTGACAGCCGAATTAATATATATATGTAATCGTACTTGGAATGACTATACAAGGACGAGCTGGAATGTTGGAACATCTGCTTGAAAGCCTTTATCGTTGCATACGATAACATCAGATACATTATGATCGAAAAGAGAGCCTTGGTCAAGTACTCACAGGTAGAAATACTTCTCAGAACCCTTACAAGAGAGTTGAGGACAAAAGTGTACTGAAGCTCTACCTAGATCTTAGAGACCCTTGACGTTCAAATATGACAAACTCCAAAAGCATGTCCTTGACAAATATGTCACTGCCAACCAGTTCGCCCTCCTGGACTCAGAAAGAGTACGTATAGTCCCGAGAGTCTCTCATGTTGTTCAGTGTCAGGTGGAGTTCCACTCCCACTGACACCAGTAGTGGTGAACCTTCCTGAAATGCCTAGTGAAGAAAGCCCAACACCAGTGAAAGCTACGGAGGAAATTCCCGTCACCAAATCTGAAAATATAATTGACACAATATTGGATGATATGATGAAGGCCTTCAGGGCTTGGACCTTCCAGATAAGCAAGGCGAATGAGCCCAGATATGAAGGGTACCAGACCGCCAAAGTGTACACCATTCAACCTAATCATCCACCTTCGCAAAAACCAATGAACTTTCCACCTCTGAATGTACCCAGAGGATCTGCTTACTACTGACCAGGACGTAATTATCAACAGTATCCACGGCAAGGATTAGAATCCTGTATCTAATGTGATGAGATAGGACACATCTTCACATTCTCTCCTGATATTCGTACAGATCAGCAACAGGGTATAGTTCATCTCAATGAACATGAAAGACTATCCTTAGGACCAAGAGGAGGAAATGCAGGAGAGATATCCGAATATCAGCTGGAAAGAAGGTTTTTATCAATGTAAGAGTACATCCGACAGGTAGCTCAACAAGGGCAGCTAAGGGGGAGCAGCCACTACCACTGCATCACAGCTGCCTCTGCCACAACACATTGTAAGATCTCAGCTGATTCAGAGAGCCAGCACTCAGGGGACTGCCTTGCGCTTAGCGATCACTCGAGAGCTGTTGGAAATAAATCGGTATTTCTCTTGTCGTTCTGCAGGTAAGGAAGGTAAGGAAGAAGGTAATGGAGATCGTATCAAGGAATTCAGTGACAAGAATGAACAACAAGAAGAGGGGAAAGGCGAAAGCAGTTCGGAAGAAGAGGAAGAAAGTTGAACAGAGGTGGAGAGACATGTACATCTAATTGAGGAAGAGAGAGAGAAAAGGTTGGCATTTGTATGTACGTAGACAGAATGTACCTTGATAGACGAGAGAAGAAAGATGACGGATGATGTGCCAGGGGTGATGATAAGTGGGCATGTATTGAGGAAGATGTTTCGGAGGTTGTACTGAGTGCTAGTATCAAGGAAAAACGGACTATCAGAAAAGGAGTATCATTCAGCAAGCAATCAGCCAAAAAAGACCCCACTGAAAACGCGATTCCAAAGGCTCCAAAGGCTTCACAATCACCACAAAGGAAAGTACTGGCCCTAGATACTGGAAACTACGAGGTCCTTGGAAGCAGCCAACTCGATTACACTATCCTAGCCCATCAAGAGAAAGAAACGGGCTAATTAACCTTTCGAATACTGCCAAAAGGGAAGCCGGTCTCTGTTCCTAATGACAAACGAGTGTAGTAAGGATTCCAGCTACACCAAAGAAGATACAAATCGCTCACGTGTCTACCTTCTCCAGCCTGAATGGTCATGTCAGATATACTGAGGACCGGTATGCCAGGACCTCTCCAACCGTTCCTGCAATGATACATGGGTACGAACACCCCATGCTAATCAATGGAGGATCTGAGATCTGCATGATGTGCGAAGAGTTTACCAGAAAGTTGAACATTGGGTGAAAACGTACTGACTGTAAGATGATTACTATCGATGGCAACCGGTCTAATTTGACGAAAGTGGCAGAGTCTTTGCCAGTCAACATCCATGATATCGTTATTCCTGTGTCCATCATTTCAGCAAAATTACGATCCGAACAGGTTATCCTAGCCCTCCTCTAGGAAACATATGCTCATAAGTGTGAGAGGAATATAGATGATGGCAGTTGTGAGATTACCATCTCTGCCGTTGATGGATCAGAGCAGGTGATATTTGTTGGTATCTTTTCGGGAGACAAAAGAGATAGATTCGCCAGCAGTTCGGAAAACTTACATACCTAGTTAAAGGAAAAGCGACCAGACATGATAGGGCTCAGCACTATGAAGGAAAATGGTTGGAGTTTTCTGAGAGGAAAGAGTGAAATGAGAAGAGATCAAATAGTGAAAAGGGAAAAGAGAAGAAGTCAATTGATAGGAAGAGGACGTATGCAGGTTAAGTGAAAGGTATATACAATGGGAAAGAAGAGCGATCGTTGAAGGAAGAAGGGAAACAGTAAGTCAGAAAAGGGGGACTATCAAAGACAGTGAGAAAGCTGATAGGAAGAGGGGTGAATTGGAAGAATCATTGGAAAGAAGCGGAAGGACTGGTAGTCAGAGAGTTGGGTAGGAGGATGGAAGCAGAGGAGTGGCTGATGGAAGAGGCTAATGTGAAGGAAAACACGGTAACCGGAAGAGAATCCATGACTTTTGTGTCTGTATCTAAAAATAGCATTGTACTAAAACTTGGTTAAATACAAATCTTTTCCTTGTACTTTTATTCTGCAAACTGCAACTTAGACGACAACACTAAAGCAGTCTGGGTGTACACCTATAACAAATAGATTATCCAGAAAGTGAAGCCTGTTCCCTTGCCAGATGGAAGTATACCAGATGCAGGACTTGACTGGAGAGGATGAACTATCATCTGGGCTGTACCAATATCAGGCCTTTAGGATGAGTGGTGTATTCCCAAGTTCTCTCACAGCGAAAGATGTGGAAGGTTGATACCTGATTGAGTACGAGAGCTACAAATAGGGAGCATATTATGTCTGATTGAAAAAGAAGCCATCCTGGATATGCTATCTAATAGACAATTCAATCTCTCATAGATATGGGAGGAATTGGAAACGATTAGCGATAAGGTCGAGGCATCCCATCGCATCCGGCTAGAGTCTCATCAAAAGGTCTGAAAGGCTCGTATAGTCTGTTTATCCAAGAAAGTCATTCCCGTGAAAAAAGAGATGATAGAATAGACAGTTCAGTAGGACCTATTTGGATCCGCTTGGGGCACCTATACAAGTGCATACTTCTTAGTTCAGAAGAAGAATGGAAAGTACGGCCTCAGCATCTCTACTGTGAGCACGAAACTATATACACTGGAAGATACTGAGATACCACCTAACATTGAAGAGTTTTCCGAAGCCTTTGCCGGACTGTCCATTTCTTCAATAATTTACTTCCACTCTGCGTACAATCAAACGGTGTTGCACAAGGATAGCCTGGACTATATGGCTTTCAAGACTATTCAAGGCATGTATCGGCCGACCAGACAGGTATAGGGAGCCACCAACTTGGTATCAGCATTTGTCTGAGTATCTTAGAAAATACTAAATACCCACAAGGGGTCAATCACGGAAATATTCATTGATAATGTCTGAGTGATAAGTTCGAACAGTCAATACCGGGAAAAAGAAGTTAAAATATCTGCCTGGTATTCGAAAGTTTGTACTGGAACATCTCCAGAATCTGCATAAGCCGATGTGGAGAGAGCTTGAGCCACCATTTCTGGAGAGCAATCTGACTGGTACTGGAAGGGTGTAAACATAGCTAAAATTGTCTGTGGAGAGGCCGAAAGCAGGCCGCAAGTATCAAAGGTCATCAAGGTGTAAAATTGATCCCAGTGTGAAAACTGTACTGAGTGAGGAGTATTTATGGAGCTCTGCACATACTATTGAATATAGATCCCTCAGTATGCTATAGTCGCAGGTACCCTATTCCGGATTGTATGGAAGGACGTTGAGTCTGAAGAGGAGATTCAAGAAAGGAAAGCCTTAGCAATGCTGAAGGAGGCTCTCTGCAATACCCCTGCGCTGAAGACATTAGATGTTAGCTACAGCGATGGGCATATAGTCGTGGGAATTGATATCAGCTTACAAGGGTGGGGGGCAATCTTATAGCAGGAAAATAAAATATAGGACCAGCACCCATATCTCTATAAAAGCGGGCATTGGAACAAAGTTGAGAAGAGATATCATATGGGGAAACATGAGTGCCATGGACTGATAGGACAGTCAAGAAGTTTCGCAACTATGTATATGGGGTCAGATTCCTCATAGAGACCGATGCTAACACATTAGTGCATGAACTACTTCTATCCGCCAATGATCTGTCAGAAGCACTAGTCACCTGTTGGATAACATAGATATGGCTGTTGGGTTTCGATGTAAAACACGTTCCAGAGAGGATGAATGGAGGATTCTGATGGTCTTTCACAGTGACAGCGAGGGGAAGAGAAGCCCGAACCAGAAGAGAAGGATGATCTTGAGGAAACAATTGAAGCAAGTTTCGGGGAATTAAGGTGGAAGGACCAGAAAGAAAGAGGAAGGAGAGAGAATACGAACCATTTGTAGGGTTAAGACTGGCAGAAAAATATAAAGGGAGATGGAAGGAGATAGGCGAATTTCTGGGAAACTTGAACTGGTCGGAAGGAAGAACTCCAAAAGATATTGGGCATTTTCAAAGGGAAGTCATGAAATACCTCGTTGCAGATGGGGTACTATACCGCAGATGGAAAGTCAATAAAGCGCTGGCAAAGGTGTTGGTGAGTATGGAGCAAAACAGGAAAGCAATGGAAGCTACACACGAACTGCACGGCCACCGTGGAAGGGAAGAAATGTTATGAATGGTAGTCGAGCGGTACTGGTGGCCCGAAAAATATGTTAACGTCAAAGACTGGATCAAAACATACAAGCAGTATGAAATGAGAATGCTGCTACAGTATGATGAATGCTTCAAAAGAGTAACTGTGAGGCATCTAAGCCAGCAAATAGAATGGACATATCATACATGCAATAAAATTGAGGATGGGTATCACCAGCTGGTGATAATCAGAGAATATCTGAGCAGATCCGCAGAGGCACAACAACTGAAATAGGGTACCCTGGAGAAGGTTGCAGACTTCTTTTAGGAGGAGGTCAGTTGTTGGTTTGGAACCATGGAAAGTTTGATATCGGATGGAGGAGCTGAAAACAAGAAATAGACTGACATCTACCTCAAACATTACAATATTCGGAAGATCACTGTAACCTCATACAATGCCACCACTAGTTGAGTAATCGAATGAGGACACAGATCAATTGCAGCTGTACTTTCCATACTCATGGCCTGCTCTGACTAACCGAAAGATATGTTGATTCACCACATTTCAGCAGTGCTTTGGACCGATAGAATTACCGTCAGATGTACGACCAGATATTTTCCCCTTCTGCCTTATGTTTGACCATGATACGATAGTTCCGACAGAGCTGGACAACTTAACATAGATTACCGCCAACTCGATCCAAGAAATCGATGATATAGGATCACCGCTAGTGGCTAGAGCAAGACAGCTGAAATGATAGTGAGAAGATATTAATTCTTGCATAGAAAACCTAAAGGAGTCAAGAGATGCCAACAAATATTACTTTGACCAAGCAGCCAACCTCCAAGGTGAAGACCTCCAAATTGGCGACTTAGCTATCATGCACGAAAGCAGGATAGAGCAGTCTCATGGCTCCAAATTTGATGTGAGGTGAAAGGGTCCCTACCGTATCACACAAATTACCCAGACCTTCGAGACTTATCGACTGTCAGTGCTAGATGGAGTAGAGCTCACTGGTTGCGTAGATGGTACCCGACTCAAGAGCTATTTCACTCGCAATGATAGTATACACGGTGTTCGAGAGATTAGTATGCCTAACACTACACAAGTGGAAGAATCGGAGGATTTCGAAGAATTTGAGGTAGAGGCAGTAGCAAGTCGTAACTATATAGAAGCAAGAGAGATATATTTAATTAAGTGGAAGGACTAGGGAAAATGATGGTGGGTACGAGCAGAGGATATGATTGGCTATAAGAAGCTAGTAGATAAATAGAAAGCCACATATCTGGTGCTGCCAGACCATCCGTTCAAACAATGATGGGAAAGATGATGGGAGGGGGGGGGGGAGAAAGGGGGGAAGGGAGGAGATACATTGTATAGACCATAACGAAAAGAGTTGAAGATACCGAAACCACACAATTGAGTCGAATTGTGAAATGGAGGGAGATTATCAAAACCACACAATCGTGTGGATTTGCAAGATGGAAGGGGACGAAATATTCCTATTGGCTGAGTTGCACTCACGTTACACTTAACATCGTACCCATCCTCCCCTAACTGTCTAGTAACCTCGCAAAAAGAGAAGCGAAAACTATAATAGGAGTGGGCAGAATATTCACCACTGAGAACTGGAATGACAAGCACGATATGGTCAACTTCCGAGTACAAGTGGGAAAAGCGGAGGGGAAGAAACAAAGAAGTTGTGAAGAGATACAAGAGGTGCATACTAGGGAAATTGGGATCCATATAGAAACTGGATGAAGAAGAAATTGGTACAGAATACTCTTCCAGGTATTTAAAGAGCTTATCCCTCCCACATTCCTAAGAAAAGATAGCCACCATACTATCCAGTTCAACTCTCTTCGTACACTGAAGACTGTGTCCAATATTGCTATCTCAACCATAACCAACGACCAATGACTGATATGATGTTTACATCAATCAATGACATTGCAGCAGTACTCAGTGACACCATAGATTTCGAAGCATCCTCAACCACTACCACTTTCACTACAAAGATCGACGCCACTATCATCGCAGCCACCATTATGGCAGCCAATACCACTGCAGTCGCCTTCACATCAGCCACAAACAACATTGTTACTACGTATGCATTCTCCTCAGATATCTCTACTGATAATAGCGATGTTGCTCCAGTATCCCATTCATCGCAGCTATCCCGATAAGGGAAAGATGCTTTCACCACCAACTAGGCCAACCAAGGAAACAGATTGGGAAAAAGAATACGATGAGTGTAATGTTGGAGAGCTTTTGATCGATCTGGCTGATGTTGCGTCTAGGGATGAACCCAGTACTCCCACTGAGAAGGAGGCCAGTATGATCCCAGAGACGTCTATTGATCCCAAACAGAAGGATACCCAAAAGCCCGACCGACCTTCCTCTCAAAGTAGCGTAAATAGCAGTTCCAACAATGATATCGAGAATGAAGAATAAGTGAGATGCTTTCTAGATTGGCTCAGTCTCGGTCTGAACTGCAAGAGAATATTGGATGATTAAACAAGGATGTTGGCACATCACAAGAGAAAAATGGGGAATAAAGATGTACCCATCTTCCAACGGGCAGCAAACGAACACACTGAGTTGTTTATTGAAGCTCAGACACAAATCACAGTGACCGTATATGCGATGCCTGAGGCAATAGTTCCTTTCTATGCTTGTCTTGGCAACAACTTGTACTTCGCAACAGGCCATGGGAAAATGAAGGTAGATATGGAGGGTGGCAGGAACAAGCAAGTGTGTAAGGAGTGAGAGCCTGTATGTCTTCTTTTGGGTTTATGGTTGTTCTTTGGGTTTATAGATTTCCTTTGAGTTTATGGATTTCCTTTGGATTTATGGATTTTCTTCAGACTTATATTATTCTTATGTTCTTCCAGGTTTGGATATAAGGTTCTATGGAATGATATTGGAGAGGTGTACTTCGTACAAAGGGCCAGGGAGAGGTTGTGGTGGGAAATCCATTTTTCACTACCACTGCCACTCAGTTTGGCCGGGGAGGGAGAGGGTATACGGAGATACAGGGATAACGGAGATGGACTGAATGATGCGGAGTATCTATTTGGGAGACTCTGGGGTAAATAGACATCATCTTACCAGTCAACGAAATATACACTCTATCTTTCTCAGCTCTTGATCTCACTTACTCTTTTCTAGACTTCTTAGATCCAGACAACTTGTGTGGTTCCTCACGGCTGAGATTCCCATCATATTTTCTGATCCTCTTCCTATGCTAGTCGAGCCATAATTGCTCTTTCTCACGAATTCCCTTAGGATGCCACGAAATGTGCGGCAGAGTATTGATGATAGGCCCTCTGCCTTCCAACTCTGCCATTTCACCATACAGGTACCAAAGTCCTTATTGAGTGGGACATCGATATGGTCCCCTTCTTCTGAACCTAGAGCTTTTAGAACAGGATCTTTCAAAGACATATCTGGGTTATACTCTGAACGATGATGGATGCTGGGTCAGATACCATGTTAGGTGAAGCAGTGATATTGACACCATGAGAAAATCCATTGGTAGTTGTAGGAGAGAAGAGGAAAGAACTGGTCTGATATTAACTCATCATTAGGAATGTTATTCCCGATTGAGTGATCTTCTTGATAAACAGTATTGAGGCAGAATTGGACCGAATGGATGCATTGATTATGCAGACTCAAGTAAGCAATATGAATATCAGCAAGGCACTACCTAAGTTGTTCCAACCATACGAATGCCGAGTGTTTAGGCAAAATGTAATCAATGAGGCTGTGGTATCAGATATTGATAGCCTATAGAGGGCTCGGATTGAACACCACACAGATATCGTTATCCAGTCTCAGGTATGTGCAGCCAATATTAACGCAGCAATTGCTAGAGTGAAAGCACAGTTTTTCCAAGCATATCAAGAGCTACTCTTAGCCCTTGGAAAGTAAATACAGTAATATTAAGTAGCTTGATCCTCTCTTTCTGGGATGTTGGAAAAGAGAGAAAGGGCCCACGAGAGGCTCATTCTCCAAGAACACAATGAGTCTGAAGAACTTAGCAGTCTTAAATGGAAATCCAATGAAGAACCCAAGAGTCCTGGTGAACTCCAGAAGAAAGCCAAAGAAGAGGCTAAAAGAGTCACTGAACTCAAGAAGAAAGCTGAACCTGAGAAGAAACAGTGAGAAAACAATATAAGGAAGACTCAAAGGTACATGGAGAAAATATTGTGGTAATTCACAATGATCCTCATGACAAGATTATCACACAAAACCACCAAGAATTCTATCTAGTCCCAAGTAAGATTTGTTCTTGGATATCAGGAAGGAGATATCGAACCAAGTAAAGAAGAGTTCCACATTCGCTACTATATAGGTTTAGTGTTGGCAATGAAGCGGATCGGTTCATAGCAGATCGAACAGAGATGGAGTTTGAAGCGGATTTGATCCGAGATTTAACAAAGTTCCGAGATTTGTTGCAAATTTGTTCGCAAACTATCGATTGTCGAACAAGAATAGGTAAGTGAGTTCTTGTCCGATCGGCTCAAGTGTTAATACATCTTGTAGCGGGTGATATTGGCTACAATATGCACTACAACTCGAGCCAATCGGACAAGAACTGGCTTACTTATTTTTGTTCGCAGTTGTGGACCAAAATGGTAGGGTTTGAGGGGAATGGCTTGCCAAGGATCCGCTTCGCTTGAACCGAACCAGTTCGTCAATAGTACAAATCCCCAGCGATTCTTTGCCAACACTATATATAGGTTCCAAGGGAGATACTTCTTCGGTCAGTGAGGCTCCTACTTCGGATCCTGAAGGAGCACCACTGCCACCATGAGGTTCTGGTTCAGAATCTGGCTCACCAGACTCCGATGATAAAGAGGGAGATAGTGGAAGAGGTGGAGGTGGTGGTGGAAGTGGAGGCCAATAATGCGGAGAAGGCGGAGGAGGTGGAGAATATAGAGTGGGGGTGGGAGAAATATAGGAAGTTTACATACAAGTCAAATCCCTTTACCTCAATCTGGCAGTCCATATTATCCTATACGATGTCTTCGAATACCATCAAGGTCCTCGAAGAAATGCAAAATGAATATGTCTCTGAAGTCTGAAGGGGGCAACAAAGAGCCCACGAAAAACCATCGAAGGTGGAATCAATCAGTAGAATGATATATACAGTATTACAGCGATGAATTCTACAATAACATCTACACAATCATCTGGATTGATGGGCTTTTGCAGGACAGGGTCATAGCCTGATATGATAACTACAAAGAAGACAAGAAGAAATTCTTCCAAGTTGATAACTGGAAGTCTTTTACTAGCACTATGGAAGAAAGCTTCATAAATAAGCAACAGGAACAAAAGTGCCTACACAAGATCAACAACTGATATACTATACCAATATCGAGGACTACCTGATGAACATGAAAACCCTCAACTTCTGAGTATGTCTTAGATATACCTCCTATATCTATTCCCTCAAATCAGGAATACATGAAGATATCCTAGATTGAATGTCAACTGTTGAAGTACAATCCAAAGGTAATACCACGTTCATCGAGATAATGTGGTGAGTGGGTATATTGTACGAAGATCGGTTGGCACAAAACAATTGGTATCACCTGAACCGTGATAATGTTCAAGGTAAGAAATAGAATACAATTAAGAGATATGAGCACCAGGGGAAGGATAATTATCAAGAAAAGAATCTGGAAAAAGACAAAGGTTCGGATTCCAAGAAACCCCAAAATGGGAACAAGGGTCGGATGCCTATTAACAGTAATAATGCTGAAGCCCTTAAGGGTATTCCTGAGAATCTCTTTCAAGTCAGAGTCAAACGCAACGAATGCAAGCATTGTAGATCCTCTGATCATGATCGATAGTTCTTCTGTGAGAATGCTATCAAGGCTTCATCTAGCAAGAAAAAGAAGAATTTCAAGGATAAGGAGAAAGTTCCAAAGCAAAAGGCTATGGTCTCAAGTTTGAATGTCCAATTAAGAGGTTAAGCTGACAGCATTACAGTGTCTGCAACTAACACACCCTCAGGGAGGTTGTATGAAGTACACTCTGATGGGATGGAAATTGACAATTGAGAGACAATAGATGTCATGTGTCTTTTCGTAGGTTTACAATTGAGATCTGTCCTTTTGGGTATAGATACCCACAAACTATTGTATCTTGAGTTTAGTTTGAATAAGAAAAACTTTATTTCTATTGTTAAAGAAAGGGTGCCTGAGGATGAGCTCAGTACTCGAAATATGCTGGTTATATAGTATCCAAGTGCAAACATATGACAATTACATCACCTTCGGCACAAGAATAATGAACCTAGTAACCTCACGCCTACCCCCAATATACTCAGTAAAACTACAATCAGTTGTGATAGAAACAGTATCAAAACCCAGTTCATCATGGTGTGTACACGAAAAGAACAAAACAACTGCCACCTGAACTAAAGACTGGTTCAAAACTAACAGTACGCATGTTCGCATGATTCAAGGACAGCAACAATATTTGCGTTAAGGTTCTTTTGGATACAAGATGTGATTCACCAATGATATCAAAGCAGTGGGTCCAGTCTAGTGGTGTTTTATCAGTCACTCAAACAGAACCAAAGTCAGTCCAAAACTGTAATCACGAGACTGTGGAAGGTGCTGTTTGGCCATGTACCTTTCCAGTTACTATGCAGTATGGAAGTCATTATACTACGAAAACCTTCAACATCAGACGTATGGAATCATCAACTGATTTAATGTTACCTTACTGGTGGATCGACAAGAATGGAGTACTCAGGGGAGTCACAGAAGAAGGTGATCAGCCCCAATTCACATCGAATCATTGTCACCAGTACTGCACCAAGGCGGCTGTTTGTCCATTATCAATTGAATATAATGATGACATCCAAAGGTTTGGTACTGATCTACGATAGATCGAGGTCATTGGATCTAGATAATCTAATGCAGCAAATGAAATTGAAATCGATTGTATCATGCGAATTCCATGGTGGTATCAGTACTTCCAATCTGTTCACAATGAAAACACCCCCAACACTCTACTACCACAACGTTCGTTTGATCATGCAATTAATTTACAAGATGCAGAGTAACCTACATACAGTACTATCTATACCCTCTCTGAGAAGGAGCTTTCGGTCCATACAGAATATCTAAAAGGGATGCACGACACTGAAAACATTTGTCCAAGAAAGTCACCTGCTGAAGCACCCATACACTTTTTTTCAAAGGTTCATGGTAGGGGACTAAGGCCAATGTTTGGATTATAGAGGACATAACTGTGTCATGATAATGAATCAGTACCCTTTGCCACTGATGAATGAACTCAGGGATAGCATCAATAGCTCCAAGATCATTACGAAGATTAATCTAAAGGTCCATTATAATATGTTCGGATGAAATCAGGTGATGAATGGCAAACAGCATTTCGTACGAGATATGAACACTATGAGTATCTATTCATATCCTTTGGATTGAAAAACATGACAGCTTCATATCAGAATATGATGAATGAGATCCTGACAGATATAATAGATCATGGAGTGGTAGTTTATAGACACATGATACTCATGTGTAATAAGGAGAAAGCAGAGCATATACGATTGACAATAGAAGTCCTTCTTGGGTTACATTCAAATACGATGGCAATCACTCCTGATACATGTATGTGGTATCTGAAGCAAGTTGAGTTTCTTGGATACATCATACGAGCAGAAGGTGTCAGCATGGAAGAAGACAAGGTTGATACTATTCTAAAGTGAGAAACACCAGGATTAATTAAAGATGTTCAGTCATTCCTAGGATTTGCCAATTTTTATTGAAGCTTCATTAATAACGTTTTGAGGATTTGTAAAGCCTGGATGGATCCAACCAAATAAACTGATGGAGGATTCGATTGGAAAGCAAATCCATATTGTCAATAGGCTTTTGATCTGTTAAAAAAGTATTTTACCAAGGCACCAATCATTCATCACTTTGAGCCTATACACCTTGTTGTGATTGAGTCTGATGACTGTTGGTACTGTTCTTTCCCTGATCATTGATAAATGATTGCACTAAGTGGCATACCACTCTCAGAAGATGGACAAGGCAGAGATCAACTATAAGATCCACGATAAGGAGATGTTAGCAATAGTATCCGCCTTCAAGGAGTGAAAATATTATCTCAAATGTGCAGCCCATCTAGTATTGGCAACGAACAGTAGGACATTCATACTATTGACGAATCGATTTGGTTTGCGCGAACTGAATCCTTGCCAAGCCACTCGCCTCAAACCCTAGCATTTCGGTTCACAATTTCGAATGACAATATGTAATTGAGTTCATGTCTAAACCGCTCGATTCATAGTTCATCTTGTAGCTGATGTTACGTACTACACGATAAACTAGAACTCTAGCAGATCAGATACTAACTGGCCTATCTATGATTGTTTGCAGATATGGGATTCGATTCGAGGTTTGAGTCGGACCCTGGAACTTTTCCAAACCTCGGATCGAACATACTTCGATCTCTGATACTGTTTGATCCGCCCTGAACTGATCCACATTATTGTTAACACTAAGTCCATCAAATTAGTATATTTACCAATCACATGAATCTCCAGTACTTTACCACCACTAAGATCCTGAATCTGAGACAAGCTCATTGGGCACAGGAACTGGCTGATTATGACTTTATGATACTATAAAGACCAGGTAGAACAAATGAGAAATGTGATGTATTATATAGGTATTTGGAATACCGACCTTAAAAGGGGAGAGATAGTACTGAAGGAAACGAAATCTAACAAATTCACTGTGTTCTAAGACCCAATCGATTGGTAATTTCTGAAGGGGAAACAGGTCAGGTGACAGCAGTAAAGTTACAAGGCGTACGAATCATGATTGATTCTGCATGATTGATGGCAATCCTAGTAGTCAAGTTCAATTCGTAGTTGTTGGAGGCAGTAGTATGTACTGCAAACAATGTTGCTGTATGGCAGGAAGAATTTGTCAGGACAATATTAGGAATTCCAAGCCCTGATATCTTATTCGAAAAGGAAGCCCTTTATTATAAAGGCAGACATTGGATTCCAGATATTCTGCAGTTATGAAAACAGATACTCGAAGCAGAACGTGTGTCATGGTTAGCAGGACATATTGGACAGGACATGACAATTGAGTTGGTTCGGCAAAACATCATTTCGCCAGAGATAGAGAGATTTATTGAAGACAATATCCACTTGTACCCTGAGTGTCAAAAGAACAAGACAGCTCACGATTATCTCTACGAACTTCTGCAATCCCTTGAAACAGTATAACGTCAATAGGATTCAATTTCCATACATTGTATCTTCGATGAACTAATATCTGATGGTTACTCATCAGTGTGGGTTATCCTTGACTGGTTTACAAAGATGATACACTTCATATCACTGAAAGATGGCAGGAAGAAATGTACAGACCTGTTCAAGATCTTTCAGATAGAAGTATGAAGAGTTCATGGTCAATCCTCGAACATAGTATACAACAGAGTCTCTAGGTTCCAATCAGCATTTTGGTATTCCATAGTTAGAGCTCTTGATATTCAGTTGAGGATGTAATCACCATATCATCCACGAATCAATAGTCAAATGGAAAGAGTAAATCAAACGTTGGAATTCTATTTGCAAAACTACTGCAATTACAAGCAGGATAACTGGTCAGAGATATTGCCAATACTTTTCATGTCTCTCTCATCAAACCTTATCCAATAGCTACTGTCTCAATTATGACTGCACCAGAATTCGCCTCACGTAGTGAAGGAAACAGACTGGATAATGATGTTGATGGCTATGAGTACGAAACAGATCACGAAATAGAAGAGGTGATGAGCAGCCATTATAGAAAGGAACGAAAGAAGGTACTGTACTTGGTTAAATGGAAAGGGTATCCAGACAAAGGAGATTAAACTGAGAAACCTTATGAGAATTTCGATGGCAGAAGGTTATTGAAGGAGTATCATAGATAGAATCCTCAGATACCTTAGCACAAAAGATTAAGCTAGTACCTTTTCCTGACAAAGAGTTTTTAATGGCTAGCAAGATATTCATGTTATGGATTTGGTTTTGGATACAAGGGGTCATATTGTACCAGGTCAAGGAGGAAAGAAGGTACTTTGGTGTTTGGTACAACAGGTTATTTGCACCAAAGTAACGAAGAGCATATTAGTATAATCATTTAGAGATAAACTCTGTAAGAAGGGAGGTAGTATTAAACCTCACAGGTTATTCACCACCAGGTACCAATGAAGCGGCATAACCTATGATCACTCGACAATGACCAGATTGGGATGGTACAAGTGCCATCTCTGCACGTCATTGAGTATCCACAGAATATCACATGAAGCGGATAACACAACAAGTGAAATCAGATAAGCTGTTATACAGTTATCTATACCTCTGATAAGGAATAATAGGTGGTCACTGTATTGCTACTCTGTCAGCTCATGCCACCGTAAATATGAAGACAGGTAAAAGGCTGTAGTTATGAAAGTACCTGAGTTTACATCATAGCTGATGAGACTTTGATGACCATGCATATACAGACTGCTTACAATGATGCACCTCACGATCAAAAGAATATCATTCGTCCTGAAACTAAGGGATAGAAAGGATACAATAGGCCTTGACTATAGATGTCTGAAGGACTGATATCAGAATAGATTCTGTTCATCGATATAGGAGATCTGAGTGGACAGGTAAAGAAGATACTGCAGAGAAGTAGAGGGTGGATTGTGAGAGAAGGACATTGGTGAGAAGGGTAGTTAGATAGAGAAACTCACGAGAAAAGCATAGATAGAAGTAATTGTTAGAGTGACAGGAAAGCGATATAAAGACCTCTGGAATCTGTGAGGATAGAAAGGCAAGCTTCTTGATGAGGATAACAATCCTTAATAATAAACATATTGGAAAGCCAAATATCTTTGTCTTGAATTATAATATTAGTGACTTTCACATTCTGAGCGATACTTTATAACTTTTATTGCAAGTACGTCCTGAAAGCAGTAAGGATACTACTTGTACTGGTAAATCTGGACTGACACTCTCAGTGTTACAATACTCTACACTTAATCTGACTTGAACTTTTAGCCACAGTACTAGAACCTTCATCTCTGTCACCCACACTGATTACTCTTATCTATCAACCATACTCACCAAAACAGCTATATTAGAAATTCCAGTCAATACCAGAAACAAATTATGAACACATCTACAATGAGTTTGTGAGCTATCACTTCCACTAAGAAGATTATTCCTGGCCCCATTACCTCATTTACCCTGTCAAAATCATTGTCTGATACTCATGCCAGAATAATCTAACATGTCTTGGATGACTCCTCAGATCATCTAGTCAACCACAACAACACAGAACTCACCATCACTTGCAAAAAGATCAAGTACTATTATCAAACTCAGATTAAGAAGAACTATATCACGTGGTCTGAAGGTGTCGCTACTGATGGGTTCTGTCGATGATCTGGGCTGAGTGATAGCACCTCGAGCACAATTATATTGAAGGTGCAATTGAAATCTGGGGAGGTCAGAGTTAAACACAGCAAGTATTATTAGAATGTCTTGAAAAAGGTGATTCACAAAATCTTCAAGTGGGAACAACTGACTGTCTTTGCCCATCTATACCATCCCAAGTATACTATTTAAACTATACATACCATACAGGAGACCCAGGAGGAAAATGAGGACTATATATTCCCGAACGAAATGCAAGAGCAAGCAAGGAAATGGTCATCAAACTCGAGAATTTGCAAGATTTTATTAAAACTGCAGGCAGTCCATAATAGCTGTTTATCATGAAATTGCATAGGCTGGTCCATCATGCCATGCAATACTGTTGGAGTTCAGATTAATGTGTGCTATCGGGGTATAATGTTCTGGATCAGTGTAATGGCGGTGACAGGTACACTTGGCTCTGTAAGTGTACTTGGCCCTGAAAGTGCACTTGGTTCACAGGCACACTTGGCCTTGAAAGTATACTTGGCAGTAGAGACCAGATAAGCACCCTTAATATATAGTCACCTCGCCAAGTACTTTTGGAATGGTAGCGATTATCTTACCTACATACTACTGTACTATATTCACTTATCCTTGTTTGCAACCGTATCTATGAGCATCTATCTATATGACGACATATATCCTTACACTATAATCGCTGTTCAGTCATCAGATACATTTCGTTCACGGGATTTCGTAATTTCTTTACATTTTCGATCCATCAGACCTTCACCGAGAACTATTACTAGATTGTAGATACAAGATAAGTAATCATCTAATTGAGTTGATTGATGGGAAGTGGGGACGATTCCGAGATTATTTAGATGTCAATCGGTCTCGAAGAGATGCATCACCTGCCATCACAGGTACTCCTGAAAACTTGAAAACCCTATTCTCGATCTACAACGAGTATCATCACTAGATTGATGAAATCAGGATATGTATACCCTTAAATTTAGCCATTTGACTGCCACAGAGACGATTAGAAAGTCAATTGGCTCCGAGTGTGGTGTCATCTACTCTACATGAAGAATTTGAACGAGTCGCAACACCTCACTTTTCGAGATCTACAAGGATCAAAACTTCATAATTCTTCCTATATTGAGCCAATTGACAACTGCAGAGACGATTTCGAAGAGATGATGGGGTCAATCGATTTGAAGAGTCACATCACCGATCACGATCGTTATATCAGAGACGATCTGGGGGTCAATCGATCCCAAGAAATACGTCACTGGCCCTTATGGCTACTGCTGGAAAGATCTTGAAAACAGGTTTGATGATACCCATCACATACAAACGGATGATTGAGATGAATCGAACCTTCATCAACGCCAGTCTCACATATCCCTCAATTGATTCTTCGATACCTCTTTGCCAACACATCACTACTCAGAATCCATAAAGATTATCATCACTAGGAGCCAATTTCGAAACGATTCGGAGGTCAATCGACCCTGATATACTAGTGATCGGCCTGATGGCCACACCCGAGAAGACATCGAAACAAGTTAGATGAGATCAATCATGTATATGCCAACGTGATTGGCAACCTATTAAGCAGCTCAAAGTACTAGTGTAGCCTTCATCGACGATACCCTAACACGTTTTGATTCATCGGTTCTACGAAAGATATCCCTGAATATGTCTGTTCATTGACGATCGTGTCTGACGAAGAAGTCACTGACGATATAACGTGTTCAATCAAGTGTACTTGACGATTACTGTCCTACCATCTGGGCGGAAGCACTGAAGCGCACTTGACTATTACCTTCCTACGATCTGAGCGGAAGCTCTGAAATGTACTTGACGATTATCTTCTTACGATCTGATGCGCACTTGACGATTACCTTCTTACGATCTGAAGTGCACTTGATGATTACCTTCCTCCACATTGAGCGGACACTCTGAAGCGCACCTACGACACATTAGCATCCACGAACAAAACTTTAAGCTCACTTATGGAGTGTTAGCATTGCCTGGAAGTGCACCTACAGAGAATGATTACACAAGCACGGAAGTACACTTTGGGGAAACGATGACTGATAGGCAGAGTTCAAGACCCTGATAGTGGAACTGCAATTACAGATCATAAAGCAGCTCAGAGTGAAAAGCTTAACCCCTGAATGTTCTAAAGTATCAAGCAGATCAAAGCCGATACCCATTGTGCTATTCTACAAGACAGATGAGCAAAGAAGCCGGATTCATCTTACATCGTCCACGAAGTGATTTTATGGGCAATAATTGTATGAGTAAAGTGCACCATCCATCAATACCTTTCGCATACCACATATCGATTGATACATGATCGCGACTACAATCACGATTACCCTTCAGTGAGACTCAATAGAGTTACCCATCATCGTTCGATAAACCGGAAATGCCATATGAGGCAACAATGAATACCGACTGCACGATGCTGATTGTTACCCTCAGGGGAGTGATTCAAGTCATAGTAAATAGATTTTCAATCGATAATGAGTGATCCTTCACACATGGATGGAGTCGTGTTATTCCTAGGCAGGACAGACATCTACTTGATCGGATCTGTAGGCGGAATGGACTTCTCTTTCCGTCTTATCCCTAAACAGGATTGACTTCTACTTGGTTCCATCTCTAGGTGAGATGAACCTCTAATTCGACTTATCCCTGGGCAGGATGGATGTCTACTTGGCCGCCGAGACAACATCCGGTTACCAGACCACCAGCGGCGGTGGCTCATGATATCCAAGCTGCGAAGTCAGCTTGGATTCCAGGAAACACCTGTATTCATCGCAACCTCAAGCCTTGGTGGCACTGAGATGATGTCTGCAACAGCAAGTAGAAAGACTACTGTCTCGGTTCAGTATTTTGAAAGCTTAGTATAGGTTGACAAATCGGATGTCTTAATTGTGCCCATGAAGGCATACAACGTGGTTTTGGGATTACCCTGGTTCAAGGCTCGAAACCCGGAAATCGACTGGAAAGCCACTTAACTGATCGCCTTGCGAACTGCTAAGGGGCCGCAGGCCACGAATGGGAATGGCGATGGAACTCCCTATGCAGATACCAATGGAACTTGGCAGGGACGCACTGGTAAGCCTCTGGATATTTGTTTTCTTGGAATAACCACATTCAACGACCTCCTTGGAAGCAGCAAGGTCATCTGGGCATTTACCCTATGGTTTGGAGAGTGCACCGGGCCGCTGAGAGCATCATGGAGCGGGACCTCAGATGAGGAACTCCGATGCTGGATGGGCAAGCAGGGAGTAGCGGCGGTAGTTGCGGTAGAAGAGCTACTTCGATGGCGCTTGAATGACTGCTACCGGCTCACTGAGCCATGAAGGGATGAGGTACGCCACGGTCACATGTTTTATTGTATTTGGGCCGGCTGGTTCCACTACTTCTGAGAATTACTACCCTCCATCAGACTGTTGAAAATATACAGCTAATGAGTATAGATGGAGCTGCACCTGAAATGGTAACTACAAATGATGGCGGCCATATCTCTGCCATGTATCGAGAATTCGTGAAGATTATTAGTCAAGGTACACACTGCCACTATACTGATCAATTGACCATGTGATCGACGTGGACTCTGGGTACAAGCTGCTATATGGGCTTATCTATTACCTGTCCGAAGTTCAGTCACAAACTCTAAAGGCCTACATCGAGACAAACCTGGCCAATTGTTTTATTCAGTACCGATATTTTTGCAAGAAGGATGGGGGCTTGAAACTCTGAAGTTGACTACCAAGCTCTCAACGCAAGTACAATTAAGAATCGGTAGCCCATTCCATTGATCTCGGAGATGCTTGACTATGCTGGCTGTGACGAGAAATTGCTGCTGGATGAATGTCACTTATTGAGCCATGGGAGAGCTGCAGAATGCAGATTTCTCCAGTGCAGAGTGGAACTTGCCAATATTGCGATACAAGGTTACGTTTAAGTATATCCTTTTTTTAAGAAACACTTACATTATAAGAGATTCTGCAAGACTTGCAATTGAATGCAGATACAGAAGTACGAAGCTCCGAAGGCAATTGAAACCATCTTTAACGAAAACATCAATCAAAATCGACACTGCATTTAGTCATCGATGGAGCACCGACCTGAAAAGAGGGGAATGACAGTTCCGGAAACTGAGAAACCACTACTACGACGAAATCCGCACCAGAACAGCTGGAACGTTAACCCATCATGCTGCAGACATCAAGTGTACCTGGCCTTGTAAGTGCACTTGGCCTCATAAGTACATTTGGCTTGCAGGTGAACTTGGTATCGTAAGTGCAGCTGGCTCGCAAGTACACTTCGCCTCATAGGTATACTTGCCTCACATGTACAATTAGTCTCGCCTACAACTTCACTATCAAACACCTGGAAGGCACAAACAAAACCCTGCCAACAGCCAATCGAGACAGTCCAATTATGAAATTGGCTACGAGAAGCCAGTTGGATGACTCTTGGTGATCCTGACAGTTGAACCTTATGATAACCTCCTATCGGCGATTAAGAAGACCCTGGCAACTGATCCATTGGCGGTCGACGTCTCGGGTATACTAGTCAATAATTTAATGGCCACAGTCGAAGCCACAGCCGAAGCCGAAGACAAAAGCCAACGGAGTGTTGTCGCAGCAGCTTTGACTTATGAGGGGAAGATATATGTCCCTGCGGACAATATTCTCCATGGTAAAGTTATAAGTCTCTTTCATGACAACCCTGAGTCCGATCACTTTGAAGCTCTTAAAATTGCTGCTTTAGTCTCTAGGAATTTCTATGGCATACGATGATTGCATATATAAGGATGTATGTCAGCAGCTGCAATCCTTAATTGAGGTATGAAAAGGCTACCGCTTGGAGCTTCAGAGCAGAGAGTGCAGACACATCAAATTACATGGTAACTATGACCTTGTATGAGGGTTGCTTACGAGTTAGATATATCCAAGAATGAATATGCTCTGCAATTGGACTTATCTCCGAGAGCACCAAACAAAGCCATGATGATAATCGATTGACATCACCGCAGATAGTGGTCATTAACCATATCAGGCTAGATTTTAAGGTGTACGCTCTACAGCTAGGCACGGAACGGTATGGTGTGTACAAACCTACTACTTCGGTGGATTCGGAAGTCGAAGGCATGCAAATCGGAGAATGGCTGCCCTGATACATCTGGAGCAAAAGCATACTTGTTTACATTGTAAGTACAACCTTATGGCACACTTACGAGTTAGATATCGTAACTCGAATGAGCATGTACGAATCCATGTCGATATATGATGACTGCAATTGAGGGCCGAATAAGATCGACACAAATCAACCACCACTGGATCTGAAGCAGGATGGCAATGGAAAGCCGAATCCCGATAATCGATATACGAGTCAACTTGGAGCCAACCGGTGAGATGTATATGATCAATACCATGAGTGGAGGTTGTAACCGATGAGGACTACCATGTGCTTGTATATACGAAAGCACAGAGACATGGAATTTGAGGAATCATACGAATTCGAGAAGCTCTCAAGAGTAACAGCTATGACCAAGATAAGTACATCATGCAATAATACTAGTTGACTGCTGCAGCGATACGATACTGGCCGCAATGGCCTTGCCCCTCAGATGATGTTCACGAATACGTTGAACGAAAGAAATCCTATATGAACGATCGATCGATTAGTCAGAAGTCAAGCAGTGAGGACTTCGTCCAGTATATAATGTGTCAACTACGATATCGATACCGAATGACGCCTGCAAGTCGGCCATTGGCATTTATTGATTTGAGGACAATCAAGCTAGTACTATAGGGATCAATTATTTGTGTTCGGAGATGGACTTCGAGGATTCAGGATCAATTTGATGTTTTCTTCTATTCTCTTTCTTCTCTTCATTTCATATGGACCTCGGCCCGAAATAAATAGCGTCGGCACAGATGTTACCACCTACCACTGGAGGTGGATTACCCCATGCACTAAATCCGCTCTGAAGTCGCTGCGATGGCACCGTTCGGTTGTGAGACTTTTTCAGACGTACGAAGGTATACGCACCTTATCTTGTCTTTCTTTATGTCTATATAAATATGCTGCAGTCCATGAGGTCTGCAGATTGAGAGGGGGATGATGTAATGGCAATGCCAGGTATATTTGGCCTCGTAAGTATACTTGGCCCTGTAGGTGTACTTGGCTCGCTGGCACACTTGACCTTGCAAGTGTACTTGGCAGCTGAGGCCGGGTAAGCGCCCTTTATATATAGTCACCTCACGAACTGCTTTTGGCACGCTAGCGATTATCTTACCTATATACAACTCTACTATGTTCACTTATCGTCGTTTGCAACAGTATCTATGAGTATCCATCCATCTGAAGATGTACTTCCTTACAGGCAGACCACTGGCTCTGACTATATGGAACCTCTTTTGGAAGAACAACAGTATTGCGAACACTTGAATCTACCTCTTAGGAAATAGAATAAGTCCAGCTTTTGGCTACTGTTACGGGCTCATGGAAACTCCCACCATTGAATACGTCATGATATTTGCTGATGGGGGATGTAGAATATATGTTAGAGTTGAATACAAATAGCTGTTAGGGGTACTCATCGCCTGAGGTTATAATGTCGACCATGTATATATACGTATACCCACCCAGTCTGTGCAGCTGAGTTATATTTGACTGGTATGAATACCATTGATATCGCTGTTACTTGCTGGACACCATACCCTCCAATACTGATTATTCTTTACCTTCCGACAGACAGTAGATACAACCTCCAATCTCCTGAGCTTTCCTCTGGAGGAATTTGTTCCCCAGATTTCTTTCCTTGAATATACGTCCTGAGTCTACAAAGTGTTGACTTTGCTGGATAGGACTTAAAGTGCTACCAAATGCAATACCACAGCCAATAAAAGGACTTCTGATCCATTCTTGACAGAGTGTAATGGTGGCCGGCCTATGGCAGGGTAACCATCCATCTGCCCAGTATATAGTCAGCTCGTGCGAGTACTCTTGCACGCCATCGATAACCTTACCTATTGAACCCATCTATCTTATTCTCGAATCCACGTTTGCAACCGTATCTACACTCATATCTATACGTACGAGGACGTATACCTTTACACTATAATCACTTTTGAGTCACCCAATACGTTTCACTCACGGAATTTCGTGATTTCTTTACTTTTTCGACATGTCAGACTTATACCGAGAACTATCGTTAGATTGTCGATACTAGATAAGTAATCATCCAATTGAGTTAATTGATGGTAGTAGGGACGATTCCAAGAGGATTTAGATGACAATCGGTCGCGAAGAGATGTGTTACCTACCATGATACGCACCCTCAGAACTCGAAATGTATCCATTCACGACCTACAATGAGTATTATAACTAGAACGATGAATCAGCATAAGTATACCTGTTAATCAAGTCAGTTGACTGCCGCAGAGGCGATTCCAAAGTCAATTGACTACTGCAGAGACCATTCCAAGGCAATTCGGAGGTCAACCGATTCGAAGGAACTATTTGCTATGTCTATGTCTTCTATACAGATATTTGTTAATTGAGAGTCAAATATAAATTTAAGTTGCTTGTCAAATTAGGTATTACTTTCACCTAATTTCCTTTAAACAGACTTATTCCCCTGATTTTAATACCTATTTATATATATTTGCAATTTGTAGTTAGCTTTCCATGATCCCATAACAATATTTGATCCACATAACTCTCTTATCTTATTGTAGTCTTACCAGTCGTATTCGGAATTATAAGGTTGATAACATAGCTACTTAATATTCTATTTGTATAACAAATTAAGATTGAGGTTCAGAATGAGAATAATATATGAAATTGATGTGTATGATTCTATTTGAACAACTGTGCTTACTACTATCATTCCATTAAAATGATTGCATCTTGCAAGCAGTAGTAATATGCTCAACATTATTGGATATAGGAGTGTATATAGTACTCAAAAGGTAAATTGCAACTTTTGCTTCGCTGGATGACAGTATTTCTGCTCAAATTATCAGTGAAGCTGAACTGAACTCAAATGGATATGCAGAATCGGAATATACTAATGTGCCAACAATGAATAGTCTTGAAGTAGTTTGAGTAAGATGAGTATATAGATTTGAATAAGTGTAACCAAGTAAAATTATGATTACTAGTATGTATTAAATAAGTATAAATACTAAGCAAAGTAACGAATGGAGACAAAAGTTAATACAGATGTAAATTAACAGAATAAAGAAAAGATAAGTCATAATAAGACAGATCTAGAGATTCAAAAATGAAAGGGACCCAAGGAGACAATAAGAAAAGGATAAAAAGAGGAAGCAAATAATATGCAGCCAGAGAATCTGAGTGAAATAAGAAGGCAAGAAAGAACTAGACAAATAGGAAAGAAAGTCAAAATGAGACAGAGTCAGCAAACTGTAATGGTGAGATCTAAATGCACATAATCTTTCTGATCTGATCTAATATTTACGTTGTGATTGCTACACCTTACAAGTTGTATATCATCAAAGATCACAGGAGCGGGGTCACCTGCGATCACTCGATGATAGCTGAATTGGAATCGTACAAGTGCAATCCCTGGACATCATCGAAACTATATAGAGTATTCCTTGCATCCAATGATATCAGATGAGCTGTCATGCAGTTAACTACACCACTGATATGGAATTAAACATGGTTATTGGGACAATACTCTACAAGCTCATGCCATCGATAATGAGAAGTCAGCTGAGAGGCTATAGATACGAAGGTACCTGAATTTGTAGCACAGCTGACGAAGTCTCTAATGTCCCTCACGATCATAAGGATACCTTTCACCCGAAAGCAAAAAGAGCAAAAACAATATGATTGGCCCAGACCGCAGAAGTCTTAAGAACTGATGTCTGTAGGGATTCTATTGGCCTGAGTTAGAGATCTAAGCGGAATATAACGGTAGGTCCAGAAGAGTGGTGAATGGCAGAAAGGACATTGGTACGTAAACAAGAATAGGTAGAGGAGCTCATGAGAATAGCGTAGATAGAAGTAATTATTAGAACGAGAGGATAGAGGTATAAAAGACATCTAGAATGTCTGAGGATAGAGGGGGCAAGCTTCTTAACAAGGAGAACAAGCCTTAACAATATACGCATTGAAAGCTAAACATCTTTGTCTTGAATCTTTTTAGTGACTTCTGCATCCAGAGCGAATCTTCATAACTTCCATCGCAAGCAAGTCCTAAAAGCAGCAAGGAAACAACTTGTACTAGTAAAACTGAAGTGATACTTCCGGTGATACAGTCATTGCCATGAGAAATATATATGGAATACTGTTCGGATAGCCATGTCAGATTCCGATTCTTCAGCCAAGTAAGAAGTTTCCTTTTCAGAGAGTTGCTATGAATCGATTTCTACTCAACAGAAACATATCCAAACTCATCCTATTCATAACCAATCATGTAATCTCACCCTGTGTTCACTCCAGAAGTAGCTTCTGATTCTCTTTATCATTTTGAATCATGTACTACAGATTGAGCCTATACAGGAATGAGCTAGCATATATTTCATATATTGAGATTGGTTACAGGAGGATAACTTATAGTTCAACACAAATTTATTAAATAGCTGTAGAGTATATAGTTTGACACTGGGAGGCCAGATTGTAAACTTCCAACCGAAAATAGTCGTGACTATATAGATCATAATATAATTCACTTTAGATAAAATATCACCATTCAAATAACCTATTTTTGGCATTCCACTGAAGAATTACTAGTACCTGAACAGCAATTCAACCATTGCTGGGTAAGTATTATGTTCTCCATTATTATTGTGAGATTACCACTAGAAGTTCAGATACAGCTGGAAGAGACACTGATTATGAGATCATTCTGAGTGCATGTGAAACAATCATGATCTAGAATATTAGTTTCTGTAACAGAAATCTGAGTTGAGGTATTTCATTGTAACACTGGGAGTGTCACTCCAGGTGTACCAGTACAAGTCGTATTCTTACTACTTTCAGGACTTGCTTGTAATGGAGGTTATAACTTATAAAGATTCACACAGAATGTGAAAGTCACTAAACATGAAGATTCAAGACAAAGATATTTGGCTTTCCAATGTATATATTGTTAAGACTTGTTCTCCTCGTCAAGAAGCTTGTCCTTCTACCCTCGGAAATTTCAGCGGTCTTTATAACTTTTGTATTCTCACTTTAACAATTACTTCTATCTACGCTTTTCTCATGAACTTCCCTACCTAATCACCCATCGCACCAATACCCTTTGCTACCCTTTACTGCTCTGCCAATCCTCCTGTATCTTTCTACTCACATCTCCTTCTCAGAGGAATAGAGTCCCTACTGATATCAGTCCTTCAGATCCTCAGTGGTCCAGATCTATTGTATTCTTTCAATCTCTTAGCTTCATGGTGAATAGTATTATTTTCATTGTGAGGGATATCAAAGGCTTCATCAGCTATAATACAGACTCAGGTGCTTTGGCATCTACAATCTTTCAGCTGTCTTTGCATTATCAGTGGCATGAGCTGGCAGTATATCGATCCAGTAATCATTTCTCACTCTTTATCAGAGGTGTAGTTGACTGCATAGCAGCCCATATAAGTTCGTCTGTTGTGATAACCAAAATGAGTGATATCCTGTGGATATTCAATAATATACAGGGATGGTGTTTGTACCATCCTCATCCAGCAATTATCGAGTGTTTGTAGGTGACTCCACTTTGAGTGTACATAGTAGTATGTAATATGTGAGGTGTAACATTCATATGTAATACCACTTATATAGCTGCCAAGTATGGGTCTTTACCATATATACAAGATTGTTTCTTGTGCTGGACTAGATTTGTTTAAACCATATACAAAATACAACTTTACTGATTAGTGTTGAACTCAGAAAAGTAAATAATAGCATATTCTGATGCTCTTTAGATAAAGTCAGTGATTTTTATTCAATCTGTTCCTTTGTCATCTTGACAACATTATCACCTCTTGGATAGCAGCTTGGTTGTTTCTGACACAGGTTCAAAAAAGATCATCTAGTCTATATAAAGCTTTATTGCTTGAACCAGTAATGAATATAGGATACTTTTGGAATGAATTGATTTTTCGAGTCATAGCATATAACTTGTAGACCTGAAAGTCTTTCTCAGATCAAGCGAAATCAGGTAGAGACTATATAGGAGTGATGATTGGTGGAAATATAATCGCTAGGAAAATATCAGTACATCAGATATTGTGTGGTGAGCTGTCAGTTAACAGTGAATATTGTGGAGAGCTGATAGTGGTATCGTAAATATAGTTGTTGCATCTTTGACTCCATTGAACGTATGAATACATCCAGTATTGAAATGATAAACTGCAAAGTTAATATGACTGAGCAGTGGACCTTTCAACTGATACTAACAGTGGAGCCAAATTCATATCAGTTGGAAAGTGGAATCGGATTTAATCAGTATACAAGCATGGAACAGTTAGATAGACATTCAAATGATATGAGCGTATCAATTGCAATATGTACAATCAAGACCAAATATGAATTACTAGTAAATCCCTGACATGTAGTAAAACCAAACAAAGTAAAGAAAGATGAAATAAAGTAATACAAACGAGAAAGAACGATAGAACAAAGGAACAATAAGATACGACTAGACTGCACAATGATATTTTCATGGAAACAGGATCTTGTCCTAATTCTGTCCCATGAAAGATATATTTGGGGTCTGCCGCTTTCCTTGTGCTGATAGAAGGTTTATTGTCTGTCAACACCACTGGTATGCAAGATATTACTTGCTCTCGCACTGCCCATGTGATCTCATCATACTGGTTACCCTAATTGGTACTTGTTGATACTGTAACAGAACATGCTCTAAAATTAAAAACATACCATGAATATTAAGATATGATAAATGATTGTATATGAATTAATTTCTGAGTGTATATAAAATTCATAATCAAGTAGATTCTAATAACTGCAATAGCAAATGATATCACATTCCAACAAAGACTGACATAGAAATTACACAAGATATGAAATATCAACCAATTGTAAATAATAAATTCTTGTGATATCCATTACAAATGATGTATAATGGTAATCTACAGTTAAACGATAAACCTCAGTAAAAGGTTAAAATCATCTCAAATAATGTGTAATCTCAACCAATGATAAAACTATAAACTCCAGTCATAGCAATCGTAAATGACATGAAATCTCAACCAATATTCAGTAATGAATCCTAGCACAGGATAATAAAAGTGATATGGCATTCAAACAGTTTCACAGTGATTGAGTGAACTATGATCATTACTATCATTACTTGTTAATAGTTTCTCCTGTTCATTGGCAAGTTCAGTTTTACATTATATTTGGTATTTGAATGTGGATGCAATTAGACCTTGAAAGATGTTGAAATTTTGTTTCGCTTTTGATAGTCAGTGAATCTCTTTGGTGATACTGATCGCAGTAGTGATGGTGGAAAGAGTGTCAGCGAAAAATGATAATTCAACAATCCGTGATCATGGTGTAATTGTCTCTATCTAAAGTGCAAAAGGGAATACACATTATGATGCAGTTATGATGGTGATGATGATACCATTGTTGGGACTCATAGGGGATAATGGGTACTGATATAGCTCATTATACTGAAACATAGACGATTGTGAAAATTGATGATATATGTTTGGTGTAATTGGCAGCTAAGAAGTATGCATTGGTTCGTCTTCCATGGCTGGTGCAGAACTAATCCAGTCTAACATATCTGCAGCTTTGATAAATAATTCTTGGTGACTATGTACTGTAGCTCAGGCCGATTGCACACAGATTCTTTTATCAACTGAATTACCAGTATCAGATTCATATTGATTTGAATTTTATTTATATACACATCCAGCATGAATTGCAATTCTTATTGACCATAGTCATGAGCAACTGTATTTAATACTGAAATGTCATTTGAATGATATATGAAATGGTCATCACCATCCCTATCATGATTGTTGCCATTATAATCATGATTGTTCCTATCAATGTCATAATTGTTTCAATCATTGTCCTAATCATTGTCACAATGGTTATAGTAATATCCATTGTGTGTATCATCTTTTTCTTTATCGTTACTCGCTTTGTTTTGAGGTGTGATTTCTATATCTCAACTAATCAAATTTTTCCCAGTATCATCTTCATCTTTATCTTCTTGCTCACCTATATTCTAGTTTAGATTGCACTGATATCATGCTTGTCCTGTGTAATTGCATAATTCAAAAGTTCATGTGATGCTATCAGATCGATTGTCCAATTATCCATTTTAAGGAGTATGTATCTGAGTTCAAATGATCTGAGATTATCATTTTGATAATGGCATCATTGTACAAATTATCGAAGAAGAGGTGGTATATCTTTGACACTAATAACGTAACAATAAATGTAGTGTTCAATTGCAACCATATCGCATTCCTCTCCATCTTCTTCAATGTTTCTTATTCCACATCTATTTTTCTAAATTACTATTAAAAATTAGTTTTGTGACAACTTTTTCGAAAGCCAACCATTCTGCTATCAACTTTATGATCTGATCAAACAATTCCTGTATTAGGTTCAACTGTTATTGATCATGATATTGTAATATCATGTGTTACTTCAAGGTAGTTGCCTATCTTTCAGCATTATAACAATCTATTAGATATCACTCATCGACAATGGTCTCTCAGCACCAACTGATACAGCTTGGCAAGATACATAAGTTTATACCATTGATATAAGATGCGAGTAGATCCGATTATATTCATTCACCTACCAGAAATCGCACACTTTATCCTTTGTTTGAATCAGAATTTTGATATACCTTGTTGTCACTGGTATCAGTTAATTATATACTCACTTCAGCAGTATCAGTACCATAGATTTGAACTAACTCAATTAACTTTCGACAGTTACTAAGTGTGGGAGATTCTTAGCTAAACGATATCTCTGATTTGACAGTAGGTGAAAGATTTGTACAACAAAGTATTTCCATCTGAGATAAGAGTGGTGATGGAATAGCTGGTATGAATGGTGAAAAAGAAATTTGTGAACCTCTTGGGGTTAAGGTACCTGAAATTTCAAAAGATGGTACTAAATGTACTGACTTAGTAGTGTTGACAATGAAGCAGATTGATTGTGGTGGATCAAACTGAGGAGGGATTCGAACTGGATTCTATCTAAGGTTCAACTGGAACTGCTGTGTTCAAGTTGAACATCGAATCGAATCCCACAACTGTGAACGAAAATCGTTAAGCATGACCTTGTTCAAGCGGCTGGATGCCTGGTACATCTCGAAGCGCTTATGGATACCTACACGATGAACTAACAATCGAGCTGATTGGATAAGAGCTCACTTACCTATTGTTGTTTGCAATTGTGGACCGAAATTGTGGTGTTTCAGGCGAATAGCTGGGCACGGATCCGCTTTACTTGAACCGAACTGTTTTGTCAATGGTATGAACTCCCAACGGTTCATTGCCAATACTAGCTGACTTGTATCTCTTTCCCATCAAACAACTATATTCTTAATATCTCATATTCTTGGGGATTGAAGGTATTGGAACTGAGGATTTGGTGGGTGTATTTTGCTCCATATAGATATTGCTAAAGTGCAGACAATATTTTAAGTCCTACTGGCAGATATTGAGATCGTAAATACAGTTCAATATCCTGAATTCATGCAGTCTCTGATATGAATCATGTATATATGCAATACTCAGTGCATGGTCTGATCTCATGTGAAATTGTAAATCTGAACCATCCCACAGCCTCACAAACATTGGATTGTATCTACTGTCAAGTAAATTGTAGATTTCTTGTGCATAATGCAATGCCACTTTGGTAGCTTTACATATCTGAATTATGTTTGCTTAATGATATGAAACGATACAAAATGATACAAAATGAAATTTAATGATACAATCTATTACACAATTACACCACATACTTCTACCTTCCATCTCTTTTGCTTCCATTTTAATCGAACAATTATGCAGTTGAAATAATATATCGCATCATTGTACACTACAAATAACTTCCGATTTATTACTGACAATATGATACTTACCCAAATAGTATGCTGACATATCGGTTCAAGAACAGCCTTGATGTAATGTATTACATCCCACATTTCATTATCGAAAAGAAGTAGACTATCCACATTGTGGCCAAGGATATGAATTATCCAATGAACAATATATACTTGCACAGTATATATCCTCTCCAACCTATTCAATGTTGAGTTTGAATGAGTTTTAATATTGTGTATCATTCCACGAACTATAGAAACACATTTAACCTGTATCACAAGGTATATTCTATTTCATTGAGGGCTTGGGCTATTTGTGATGGTGTGTATTCCAATCTGCAGTATCATATTAGCCGATTGAAAACAGATAGGATTGGATGCCACATATGTGAAACTTTCATTATTGTTTTGTTGAATTCAGTTACCTTCTGTAGTTTCGAAAATTGTTTCCCCTATTCAAAGCTGCTCTGTACAATCTCCTTCTTTGCAGCAACATTAAATATATCTATTATCTTACCCAGTATGAATTGTAGGGTATTAGCAAGACAGCCAATCTGGTTTTTGTAGTGTTGGCAATGAAGCGGATCGGTTCGTTGTGGCTCAAACCGAGGCGGAGATCGAAGCAGATTCGATCTGAGGTTTGACAAAGTTCCAAAGTTTGTTACAAACTAATTCGCGAACCATCGATCTTCGAATGAAAATAAGTAAGCGTGTTCTTGTCCGATCGGCTCAATTTGTAGTGTATCTTGTAGCTTGCTTCACCCGCTACAAGATGCTCTACATATTGAGCCGATCGGACAAGAACTCGCTTACTGAATATTTTTCGCAGTTGTGGGCCGAAATGGTAGGGTTTGAGGGGAATGGCTTTGTAAGGATACGCTTTGCTCGAACCGAACCGGTTTGTCAATGGTACGAATCTCCAGTGGTTCATTGCCAACACTAGATTTTTCAAATCATTCCACTCCATAATACTTCTCTCAATTGAAAAACATTTGTGTAAATACTGGTTAGACATTTTCCTTTTGTTGGAATTATCAGCATATATATGGCCACGTATCGGTTAATACTGTACATGGTAAGATCTCTCTGTATAGCCTCTGCCATTTCTTTCTCTGAATGAATATACATTAAATACTTGAATGCAATAAGTACCTCCTTAATATTCCACTAATCATTTGATGTAGATCAAGATTTGAAAAATGTATGTTTATTCCTTGAGGTCAAAGCATCAAATTGAAATAAGAGCTTATGATCCTTTGATAAACTGATTACAAATTCAGTACTGACCGACTTGTAGTATATGACCACAAGTCTTAACAATCTATTCTCACTATGAATCAGTAAGTCCTATATGAACATCAGAAAGATTGCAAAATAATGTATAATTGTAACAGCATAGAAGATTTGGTCAAATAATATTGTTGACTTTTAGAGGTTAAGATTCCATTGGGCTTGAATAGTCTACTTGGCAATTTGGTAATCTTGTTGTCTTTGAATAGATACTTTCAATTTGTATATCAGATTTCATTATAATTACCCTTGTAATAAATGGCTTCATCACAAATTACTTCATAACAAATAGCTTCACTACAAAAGATGAAATAATGTGGTCTCCTTCTCTCTGATCATATTGGTGATGTTAATTCCTATCCTTTTTAACTGCTCTAATACTTCAATATACAATTCGGTTTTGACATAGTTATGAATTTCATTGATGCTATAGTTACTGCCATGAATGATTATTTAATCACAAGATTTCATTTACATTCAGATCTCCATTCCTCTCTGCATCTGACTACTGATTGGACAAATCTCCAAGATTTCTTGTTTACCCTGCAAATGCTATTGAGTTGCACTTTTCTTTGTCGCTTGTGTGGTATAATCAAATGGCAATTCCCCAATCCATATCATTTATTCACCTATATAGGTATCTTCGTATCTGTAGAATCTCTTTCTATTGTTGGACCATGGAGTAAAGGGTAATTTCGTTGGTAAATTAGCTGTGGAGATTTTGTAAATGTCTTGAAAGTTGTAGTCTTGGTTACTAATGTCGATTTCACAACAGTGTTGGCTGGCACAGCAGCTTGTAGGTGACATGTTTACACTACTAGTATTGCGATTCTGATGAGAACTCTGGAGTTGATTGAAGTAGACATAATTATTATTGACAACGAACAGTCAGAGGTTTGTACTATCGTCAAATAGTTGAAGATTTGTATAATCTGCAAACTGATTTGGTTCAAATGAAATGAATTGTTTGCAAGTTATTAACCTCAAACTCTACAATTTCAGCTTTCAATTGAGAACAAAAATAGGTGAGTGAGATCATCCCTGATTTGCTCAAATATTAGTTCATCTTGTATTCAATATTCAGCATTCTAAACAACATAACACGTCTAAATGATCGGACAAGAACCTGATTAAATATTTGCTTTTAAATATCAATGGTTTCCCAATTGGTGTGTTACACACTCTGTAGTTTGACTCAAATTCCAAACTCAATCCGAACTGAATCCCTGCATAGTTCGGTTTGAATCAAACTGATATGCTTCATTGCAAACACATGATACGATTACATAAATGTGGAATCACATATACCTGTACATAGTTGTTTTGATAGATTGTGCAATTGATAGATTGTACAATTGGAATTGTTTTCTTTCAATTATGGTGTGTACCATGGTATAGAAGCCTATTTCCTTGATGTACAGATCTCAATTGATATGAAAAACATCAAGCTGAATCATTCTGTACAATTTTCAGTTCTGTTGTATCTGACTGTGATACCTATCAACTATCTTGGATATCATGATTTACTTGTAAAGAGAAAGCAAGAGAAGGAGAATTGACAGGTATATAATCAATTACGTAAAAAGATACACTCCTCCAGTTTGCACTTTTCTGCATACGATATCCTCATCCAAAGTACATACTATCTGGATAAATTCAAATACTTCTAAGATTCTAATTTCCAGCCCATAGACTCCACAATATCCAAATGTTTATAATTCCCAATTGCCTCAACTACATGACAATCGTGATCCCCTGTGGTACTGTGTAGTGTTGACAGCATACCATCGTAAGTTCGTACTATTGATGAACCAATTTGATTGATGTGAACTGCATCCATTCCCCTAAAACCCCACCATTTCGGCTAACAATTTCGAATAAAAATAAGTAAACGAATTCTTGTTCGATTGGCTCAATTTCTAGTTCATCTTATAGCTAGCCTTATACGGTACAAGATGAACAAACACCCAAGCGGATCCGAGAAGACCTCACCTATCTATATTCGTTCGCATATATGGGATTCGCTTTGAGGTTCATGTCAAACTCTGCGGTTCAGATCAAACCTCAGATCGAACCCGACACGAACTCCAACCCTGGTTGGATTCGCTACAAACCGATCTATTTCGTTGTCAACACTAGTAATGTGAAATTTAATCATATTGTCAATTGATGTGACAATTAATTCAGCACAGGGTAGGACAGGAAATCATGGGATATGATCCATTGAAGATCACAACTGATTACTTGTATTGATTGGCATATTGATAGTTATGTCAAGTTAGTCTTGTTTGTCACCATATTTTCCAAACGAGATATTGACATGACATCGAAGGCAATCATGATCCAAAGTACTGATTAATATTTAATTACTCTCCAGGTTAAAGGTCAGTATCAATTGTATGCTGCCAATAAGTTATTCCGAATCATAATCACCATCTTCAGATTTTATTGTATTCTTATTCTCCTCCTCCTCCTTCTTCTCCTCCTCTTCCTCCTCCTCCTTTTTCTCCCCATCCGTGTCCTGCTAATCCACTCTGGCTTGTCAAACAAGTACCTATATACCTCATCTATCTTTTCTGTACTGAAGGTGACCGATATCACATCAATAGGTTTTTGGCATAATTGATGTAGACAACATATTTCGGGGAAAATAACAGGTCCCACTTCGGATTCCTGTATATCTAGGTTTCATCGGACGCTCAAATTGTAACCTGTTGAGCCTGGTCATACACAGGTAGAGCAGTGATACTGACAGATATAGTATTTATTTAATGATGTGGTATTTGCCTCCAGATACGGCAGTTACCTCCACACGCTGTATTCACCTTCACACTCATCACACTGTATTATTATAGCGTGAGTTCACAGTTACAGCCTGGATTTATGATCACTGCATAAATGTATAATATATTGCCAACTATATGCAACAACTGATTGTAGATCTTGAATGCGCTTGGAACTGATTGGGCTTACCTGGTTCTCAATTGGTAGCAGACAATTGAGTTTGGCTGGATCACAGTTGCCTGCATACATTCAAGCCGATCTGGCTCTTACATGACAGGAGATGATGGGGCTCATCTTGTTGTCGGCTACCTAGATGTGATCAAACCATGCTAGCTCTTGTCTGGGTTGACATGATCGAGCAACTATGTCTCTTGTCTGGCTGGAGATGATCATCTCAGTTGCTGAATACTGTCGATATAGGCTGATTGTGGGCTGGTATCTCGTGCAAGAGCCGAACTGGATGCTACCATTAGTATTTCGATCAGATGTGTATCGAGGGGCACTTTGAGGAGCACTTGGAACTGCACTTTGAGTTTGGTATTGTGCATTGAATGTAAGTATACTGGAGACTGTCGAGCTGGACTGGCCCTTAATTGACTGGATGCAAACAAACATAGTTGGCTCTCAGCTGGCTGGAGATAATCGATAAGATCTAGCTGGTGACCTCGATTAAAATTTTCTGTACATCTGTTAGCATTGCAAATAAAGAGAGTGACTGTATGTGTATGTGAGAGAAGTATTATAGAGTTGAACTTAAAACTTAGAACTTAGAATTTAGAGTGCAAATACAGTTGAAAGTAATATGGTGGAAAAGGGGGTAAGACTATATATGAAGAGTATTATCCAGCCTCGGCTGCCAAGCATCCTATTGTGTTAAGAGTACAAGCTATCCAAGAACAATCATAACAACAAGTATACCTGAGAGCCAAGTATACTTATGAGGCCAAGTGTACTAACCAGATCAAGTGTACCTGTGAACTATGTTTACAAACAAGGCTAATTACATTCCAGAGCTGGGTGCACACGCCAGGTAAATACACTTATCAGGCCAGACACGCTTACAAGCCAAGTGTACCTTGAAGTGCCATTACACTTGGTCTCAACTGGCTGTATCAAATCGAGTCAAATTGACTCTGGGCAGGCTGGATGTACTCGAGAAGAACTGGCAGATGGCTGGCTGCAGATGATCGTGCTGGACGGGCTTTCTTGGGCTGCAGATAATCGAGCTGGGCTCGCTCTCGATAGGCTTAATACAATCGACATGGGCTGGCTTTCAGCTATATGGATATAATTGAACCAGGCTGGATTTCAGCTAGCTGGCTACAATTAAGTCGAAATGGCTCACGGCTGGCTAGTCACCATGCAATTGGAACTGCCAGATAAAGAATACAGTATATTAAACGTCCCAAGTGTTTGTACAGAGTGATATGCAACTGTGTGAATACCTAGCACCAACAGTTATTTTTGCAGTGTCTCACATCGTATCGTCTCAGACTTACATATTACCTAGTCCACTGCGATTCTATACACTGCAGGTACACAACTAATATCTGGGTGTTACTAATACATCTTCGCAGAGGTATTCTTTCTCAATGTAAAAGTTGCAACAGATGCCTGAAGGTATAATGATAACAAATAATTTGACAGTCACAGTATTGAATATTCGCAGATACCTTGTGGTTTAAGAATTCAACATCACACCAAAAGTTCTCTGTGTAAGGGTTTGATATGATGATTTCATGCATCAAAGAGTTGATTATGTGACTTCAAAAATATATCATTTAGATAATCGAAGATATTGTGAGATGGTTCACATTATGAGATAATCACCTTAACAAATCAATATCAGTCAGTTACATTGTAGCTGCTGAACAATTATGCATTTGGACTCGTATCATTTCACACAGACCTTTATTTCCTTACCATACCTGAATTTCATGTCATTTTATTTCATAATATCCCGCTCAATCTCATATCATTTTCTTGTAGACATGACTACCACTTCATCAATGAAGAAATATCAAATTCTTGTCATAGTATTATTTTGCATGGTGATGTGGTGGTTTTGATAAGGTAGCATTGGATATTCATACCTAGCCAGTGTTTCAACACTCCTTGAATCGCATTCTATTTGGCTGACTCCTTTAGTCCATTTCTTGGATTCATACTAATGCTTGAATTATCACAATAAGCATGCACGCATACAGGGTTCTAATGCATAACTCCAAATACCAAAATTATTGGAGAGCTAGAAATTTCAAAGTTGAGATTGAGAAAGGTCAAGAGTAGACAAACCTGTATTATATCTAGTAATACATCACATAATGAGTAATATCTTCTCCAAAAAGGTATTGAAATTTATCTATAACTAGTACTATTTTTTTATTCACCAGTCTATTATTTTTCCTACGGCTTAATTAAGTAATTCCATCATTCTTATGGAGTGGTATCGAGCATTTAACACCGAATGGAGTTTAGCTATTATCTACTCTCGTTGTTCATCAAGATCCAGTGACAAATACTAAACCTCTGACTATGTAACAATCAAAATAGGTCATGAACTACTCCATAGTCAAATTTCCGTTTCTTTCGAACTTGATAGATTGAGAATAGTATTTCCTAACAATTGATTGGTATAGGATTGTACTGTCTATCATGGAGTACAATGTTATCAAAGAATGACTTCTCAAGAGAGCAATTCATGCTTATTTATTAGTGTATCTCTGACCTGATTATGATCAATTGATGTAATAAAAGTAGTAATTCGCTGTCACAGCAATGAATTATACAATCCCTATTGCTTTGGATTATCAGCACCATGATATTGATACACATGTAGATATACAGTTTCAAAATACACTTATTCTCTCTCCACCTTTGTGCCAATCTGTCTTACTATTCCGAATCACCAGACACATAACTCAATGGCTTTCCTCTCCTTCTCTCCCTCTCATTTCTGCCTTCCTAGTTTCCTTTCTTCTCCATCTTTGATATTCTATCTGATCTTGCTCTGTTTCTTCTGGTATATGATTGAGCAGCTATATTGGATTTGTTTCTGGATTCAATTTACTCGATATCAATTGTAGGGCCACTTGTATCATAGTCATGATCTGCACCAAGAATAACAAAATGATATTACAATCTTGTCATGAGATATCCATTTTGATAGCTGAAGTAAATACCTCATATTCTGAATCAAAGTTGCCAATAATTATCATTTCGTTATATAATATATCAGACCATGATGATATCGTACATCTCCAATAATCAACCAATCAAACTAACTTATCTTTCGAATCTGAGAACTAATTGCTAGGCTCAGATTCTAGGAACTCATCCTTTGACTCTGAGAATTTGTCAACAATATATTGTGCAGTCAGATATGATTTGCCTGGTTTATACCCAACACCAGAACTGTCTTCCAGACTTGCTTCTCAAGCTCTTCTGCTGTATTAATCACATATTTCAGTGTTATTGTTCCTGGAAGATATCAAGTATATCACATATCCTGACAATCAATCTCCTCACCATCGACATCACCCATCACCTCATACTTAGCGAATAACAACTTACTAGCTGACCTGTAATGCAGTTGGATATCATTCTATCTTGTGTAATAATTAATGTCTAGAGGAACATCTTTATTATCATACAAATCATGACAGTTATCATGTTCCTCATACTAAAACTCCACATCTTCGGCGACAATAAGCTTGATATTCTGCCTCATATTATCGTCCATTGTATTCTCGGAAACCCTTTGAACGGATGATGGTGCATAATGAATTGATTGAAGGTGGAGCAGATAATATCTTATCAAGGGAAGTTGAAAATCTTATTCTGTCCCTAGGAGCGGGCAATATATCAATGAGTTTGTAGAGTCAATAGAATGGTAGTAATATCTCCAATAGTGGCCTGTCTGTGTAGATAAAACACCAAGTTTCAACTCATCTTGGTGATGTTCTTCAGTATACCTGTCAATTGGAGGATTCAGAAATTGTATAATTAGCTACAAATTAACCATATCAGATGCAGTTGTATTGTTCGGATTTGCATTTGTGAACCTGTTACATAATACATTGAAAGTATATGTTGTGTTCTATCATTTTATATCAACAAGGAATATGTCATATCATCTCACATTATTGCATATCAATACGGAACAATTCACCTACTATGCTCGAGTGAGTACAAGTTTTCGCTACTGGTATTCAAATTTGATGGAAGGACAATCAGGATAAAGCTCAGTGAATTCAATCATTACACCTGTGAGTTTCTCCTAGCTCTCATTAAACATACTGTCAGCTAGGTACTAACTGATGCACATGTTCTAACGATGATGGGTGAGATACCAATACTCTGCAGCTTTGATACTATCAAGAAATAGTGCAATTGAGACTGATCACTGTCATAGATATACTGTGAGTTGGTGGAATATCTGGCCACCCTTCAGCCTTACTGTTTTGGGAACTGTAGTTCATTGTCCATGAGTCAACCTTGGACAATATGATTCTGATCGGTTAGTTCAATTTGGATTTGAAATAACTAAGTATAATGTATACTCTGAAAAACGACGGAAGGAGAAAGAGATTATACAGGTATTCAGCCAATTGTTCACTCCTGATAGTCTAGTAATGTATTGGAAATGGAAAGTAGAAATGAAATGCCATGATTTCTCAGATTTTCCATCCATACGATCAATATTATGCATCTTCTTCCTTATCTAGATTGTGGATTCCAAATGTTGACATTGACTTCTAATAATAGTTATCCTATCATATTTATACCTAACAATATAGAACAGAGAACAATCAATCTACCTCTTTCACATATCAGTTGTCAGAAGTGATGGTAATCTTTAATACTAGCTTTGTAGAGGATTGATACATTAAACCATTATTATATTCGTTTACGATAGTATTTCCTAACAATTCTGAAAATGTAAAAATGATGGCTTTGCTCATTATATATGTCTTACTGCACTGAATCCTGATACCTAATGTCTCTGACTTGAGCAGATCCATTGATTTCTCATTTAATAATGCATATAATGTTCGAACAGTTCAAGACATCTAACAAGATACCATACTCTCTCATAATGATATTAATCATAACTTATTATTAAACCATGTCCTCCCACTACAAAATATTTCTGTATTTTAGGCAAGTTATTCAGGCGATTGATTTTCTGTTTGCCCTGTACAATAATGTATACAATCCTGTTATTATTCATTACAAATATTATGAAGCTTTGTACCACACCATCCGTATCACAGTTAGTTTCTACGAATCTATTCCTAACAGGTTTGATACCTAGGGACTGCACAGCCCACATGTCTATACTAACTGCTGAAAGATCACTATCGCATAGAAATTGTAAGCCAAATATTACTATTTAAATTAATGGCCTCTACAGCAGCAGATATAGTCTCCTTATAGTCTTTGTGATTCAGCTGATATCAGAGAGGTTGAAAGACAAGTGAGTAATAGTATAACATGAGAATTGTTTTGCAGGGATGGAACTAACTGATCGGCATCATTAAAGACTATATATTTTCCTGACCTTGCCTTCTGATGATTCGCCAATTCTAATACACTTCTATACTACTTCTCCATATCTAGATCTATTTTCCAACCAATCAGCTACTGTATCGTTCAATGAAACTATCCAAACAGACAAACATCACCAAATTGAAGATGTCAAAACTTTGTACACCACCTGACACAGTATGATATTCTCCATTATCATCATTCGAATGCAGTGTACCTTAAATGAGATAGTCATTAAAAGCAGTGAGATAATCTTAGCCACAAAGGATGCTACCACTGTCAAATCTTCCGATAATTCCCCAGCAAGACTGGGTACTCTTGCAACTGCATTTCAAAATATACCAGATCCTTCAACCAGTACCAATACTTCCAATCCTTTGTCATATATACCTATCTCAAACTTTGGGCTTCTCTCACCTCTACTCATTCATTCAATGATCCACTGGCTATTCCTACTCCAGATCAGCCGCTGTCTCCTCCTGCGGAACCCACTACTTCTGTACAATTGCAGTTATCACATCGCTGCAAAGGAAAGGCAAAGTGCAAAATACAATCATGGACAATTTTCTCCACAAGTATCGGGTTACTATAGAGAACAGAAAGTCAGTGACAATTCCTGGTAAAGTTAGAATGGCAGATCACCAGTGAAATAGGTATTGTGTCAAGAGTGTATAATGGGGGCTAATCATCTTACTTGCGTCCATATCTTGGCTGGATATAAGCAACTTGATTGGCCGAACCGATGGCCGGCTAAGCACCTGTATACTTATACTCCACACGTGAGTGCAATTGCACTGCAGCGATAATCTTACCTACATACTACTCTACTGTATTTACTTACCCTCGTTTGCAAATGTATCTGCCTCATACTCTTATACGAGTCCACGCACAGATGTATGCTCTTACACTATTATCGCTCTTTAGTAATTGGATACGTTTCGCTCACGGGATTTCATGAATCACCATTTTCGATCGACGCGTCGTGACACATCCGAACGAGAAATCATACGGATTTGAGACGTACCGATTGCATAAGTAAAGAGTCTTGATAAGTATACTCCATGGAGGTTGACGGTAGCAGATATGATTCCGAGTTGATTCAGGAGGCCAATTGGCTAGAGACGCATTAGCGACCAAGTCAGTTGAGGTCGATTACCATTCTACAAATAGGCTACTAATCGCGAGAGCAACGAGATCGGATATGTTACCATCCACTTGAGTTAATTGACCAATTTCAGGAATGATTCTGGAGTATAAGTGATCGCGAGAGACGCATCACTGGCTGTACTCCAGAGATTCTTCGAACATCATCTGATGAGTGCAATCACATGCGAACTATCGAGACGAGTCAAATATTATTGATGGCAGTCATTCGAGCATGAAGTGCTGGCGAGATCGTAATCGACGATACCCCTGCACGTGTCAATTAGTCGAGTGACGTATGCCTATGGATGAACTGTTGGATTTATATACAGTCGAGACCTACCGAACCGACAAGGTCGAATGCTACGAGAATCAACTGTTTTACAGAAGATGGAAGTGTGAGAATGCCGAATGAATGATCGATGCCACCAATGGCAATTACGATTACGATGACCCTTCGTCGAGACTCAATCGAGTTATCTACATTACGGATGCTATTAGGAGTTTTCAGTTGCTGTTACAGAAGTCATGTGGGATCGTAAACGGCCTTAAGAGATGACACGATTACATACAATTCGAAATAGCCATGGAGACAGACGGAAGTCACGACTATATGGTTACGACTCCGAACGAGTTACCCAGGCAGTTATGATTATGAACACCATTCATTTATTGACAGACAAAGTTTAAGATAGTGAAACAGCGATCGCAGATCGTTCTACAACTATGAATAGGAAGTATAAACTCCGATGGTTCTAAAGTTGCTAGCAGGTATGATTCGAGATTACTATTATCACTTGTCATGATAAGTACCTGATTAGATGACCGAATTGGATCATTGTGAGGAGAGGAAGCCATCAGTGCCAACTCTATACAATCTCATTGAACAAGACAATAAAACCATATCGCCAAACGAGTGAATATGTACCCATACAATCTCAAACGAAGCGGATTCCTAGGAATACAATTGAAATGATTTGATTTTAATTTGTAGCCGGGAATCTGAGGTTCCACATGGGGCTACCGGAGGATGGACTCTCTGGATACTCTTTGGAGACCAGCAGATCCCGTATGTATATACAGTTTGAGGTTCAATTGATACTTGTCGTATTACCAAGTGGGAATAGACTTTATTTGGTTGTCAGACAGTTCCAATTGGGTGCGACAAGTATGTGATTTGCTGAGTGAGCTTATTTCGTACAAATGGTGGCAGCCGCGGTGGACGCACTGTGTGAAGCTGGTATTGGGGTTGTCTTGGTACACGACCAGGACTCCTGACGTCGACTTGCAAACACATTCGACTTTTGGCTCTGCGAACTCCACGGTGAGCGGAAGAGGTGGCAGTGGATCGTACAGACCATCAGAAATACCCCGGGAATGTACCTAGATCACGACTAGTCTGGAGGCGCGTTCCGAAGGAGTCTGTACTCCATATATATATACAAATACACGGTGCTACTGTTTCAGATGATCTATCGGCAAGGAGAAGGTTGTCGATGGACATTCTTCCTAAAAGTGGGAGTTCGTACAGGGCTGCAGAGAGCGACCATGAAAGGCATCACTAATGGTCAGTGAGATAGGACCTGGCACTGGATGGGTGAGCAGGGAGCAGCGGTGGTAGTTTCGGCAGAAGAGTTACCAACAATGTGGGGCTTCAATGACTGCTACCGACTCACCGAGTTAAGAAGGGAGTACTGGACGGTTGGGGTTCCCATTGAGGATAACTCGTTAATGACAAGGCCGTCTGGATTCCACAATATGTACCGCTCCATGGTTTGCATTATCAAATTCGCTAACATATATGGAGTAGTTACAGCGTCATGCACATACGTACGATCCTGCATGGATGTCAAGATGATATCTACTTACGATTAGGTGGAATAACGGAATGCGAAGCCATGTCAAAACATGATAGATACCTACCGAAACGTCGAAAATGCACTTGAAACGCTAAATATACCGATTATATCTTGCATGCTACACGAGCCACATATGGCTTACCAAATACTTTACCCCAAGGAACCCCCTCTGAACTTATGAAAAGACGATCGAAATGATGGTCGACAAAATGACGATACCATGTCAAATAACAATTTATCTATAAACAACTAGGTTGGAGACTGCAATAGCCATCACGGTATACAGAGGTATTCACATGCAGATGGACATGAAAACGTTATGGTTGTACGAGCCTACTGCTCTACAAACGATACGAGGGTGGAAGTGCTGCCGTATGGTGGGGGGGAGTGATATTCCCAAATCAGCGTGGAATAAGATCACGTGCTCAAGAGCCAGATCCGGGATTTGGACATAAGATTCAATGTCATATGGATGGATCAATGAGAGAAGCCACAAAAGGTGAACTGTATGAGTGCAATTTGCACGTTTCGGAAAGAATAGCTGGAGATGGATGATAATAAGTCTATTTACTTATATGGCGAGGTGAGGTTACATTTGGAACTCTTCCCTTCTTTAAGAAAGCTTTACTTTAGATGACAAGCTACGAGACTAGCAATTATGTGCAGATATATACATATACAAATTTAGGATGTATCGATGAAATGCTTGAATCAAGATCCTGGATACAGTTCACAGATATTCACATATCAAATCACGATGGCAATTGGGGAAAGTAGCATCGATAGGAGAATCAATACGAGGATCAGTATTGGAATTGGAGAGTTGTTGATGGTGCTCCGACCAAAAAGAGGGGGATAACCGTACCGGAAATTCATAAACGTCCCCTACTGCAAACGATTATCTCACCACAAGTGCTGGTATCAAGCACCGTCATAGTTGTGTACATCAGAGAAGTCAACGATTACGATGCCGAGGAATTATCATGGAAATGCAGCCTACCGATGGGATTACCGACATACAGTCGAGATAGCTACCGGATCAGAAATATTATACGAAATGGAGTTATCATAGAACAAAGTTCAGACTGGTTCTCATGGCTAATAGTCTTGGATCATTTACAAGGCTCAATTGAATGGTATACAGTATGACCGAGGCTACGCAGCCATGAATCGAGACGTCAATATTGAGATGACAATACCGAGCAGAGAAATCTATCCAACCATGGCAGTCGGCCTAGAACAGATGCACCGAACTCTGCGAGGAACCAGCTGGAGGCCCAAACCCAGCAGACGAAATACGCCAGTAACAAAGAGATATTCGAGGTCGGAGATATGAATCATTAAGCAGCACAGAATGTGCATCTTATCGGAATTGTACCTCATCGGAATATGCAGCATAATGGAAGTATACCTATGTCGGATTAAGAGGGCGGGAGTAGAAGCTCCAGGTTAGACGTACAAAGCTGCAATACAGGCTTCTGAGAGCACAAATGTCACAAGAATACATCGGAATAGGATTTGAGCTTAGTTTCCTGATCGGATATATGAGACTGCCACGATGGGGGCTTCCATGAGTTTTCAAGAGCGCAATCGCTCTGAATCACATGATAACTATGACCTTGTATGGGATGCTTACAAATTAGATATATCAACGAAGGAATATGCTTTGCAATTGGCCTTTATCTCTGAGAGCACCAAACGAAGCCATGACGATAATCGATTGACATGGCCACAAATAGTGGCGATTAACCGTATAGGGCTAGAATTAGGGTATGTACCCTATAACGAGACACGAAAGGACTTAGCATGTGAAAATCCACTACATTCGTGGATTTGGAAGGCGAAGATATGGAAATCGGAGCATGGCTGCCTTAAGGTACCTGGAGCAGAAGCATACTTCATTACTTTGTGAGTACGACCTTATGGCACACTTGCGAGTTATATACCACAAGTCAAACGAGCATGTACAAATGCATGTCGACATATGATGACTGCAAACAAGGATCCAACGAGGCCGATACAATTCAACCAACCATCATTGGATCTGAAGTCGAATGGCAACCAAAAGTCAAAGACGAAGAAAATCTGGATAGCCGATATACAAGTCAATCTGGAGCTGAACAATGAGAGATACAATCAATGCCGAGCGCGAAGGTTATCACCGATGAGGTCTGCTGTGGGCTTGGAAGTTCGGATCCGGGGGACTGCAAGTGAACTTGAATATTCAGAACTATGGACTTGAATGTGGACTTGGAACAATACCTGCTGCAGGAGTGGGCTTGAATTCAGAGAGGAGGGCTTGGAGGATTCCAGGTGAATTTGGAGGTTTCCTTCTCTTCCTTCTCTTTTCTTATTGTATCTCGGTCCTGTACAAATGGCCTCGGCATGGGTTTTACCACCTACCACTGGAGGTGGAGTCTGTCCGTACGCTGGATCTACCGAAAGGTCACCCCTGAGAGGTACTGATCGGAAGCGGGATTTATAAGGCCGTACGGAGGTGTACGAGTCTGGATCTTGTTTCTTTCTTACTCTTTTATGTACGTATATGGCAGCTCAGAAGGTCTGCTCCTAGAGAGGGGGATGATGTATTAGCGGCCAATTATCTTACCCGCATCCATATCTTGGCTGGATATAAGCAGCTTAATTGGCCAAGCCAATGGCCGGGTGACCCTGCCGTACTGATACTCGATGTGCGAGTGCAATTGCACCGCAGCGATAATCTTACCTATATACTACTCTACTATATTCACTTACCCTCGTGTGCAACCGTATCTACCTTATACTCGTATACTAGGCTGTATACAGACGTTCACCATTACAGAGTGGCTGTAAGTCTCCATATATCACAAAAACCAGATAGAATAAAATCAGATGTCATGAAACCATATCATATCAAACTATATGACATGAACACAAATGGTACAAATGTGAACCAACTCAATTACAGTTACATTGCTACAGGAATTTTGGTTCTGCAAATGATCAACTGAACCCTTACTGCTGTAGATAGTGATGATACAATTAGTTTGTGAGATAGTCGTAGATCAAACTCAGGGAAGATTCTTGTAGAGTACCAAAGGCTGTATTGAAGTAATGCAGGAGATTGCTGAAGGTGATCATATTTATTTATTGAAGAATATCCAGATAGATATAGGTATGGAGAAGAGGATTACTATCAGGGAGAGTTATATGAATCAAGAGTTATATTAATGGAGGTTGATTGGTGATTTAAAAGTCAAGGTACAAAATATTGTGTCGGCTTTGTCAACTTATCATTTACTTGCCTCCTTGGTTGTTTGACTCTCTCATGATTGCAGTTGACTGATTAGATGTATTCACTGACGTTGTGGTGAAACAGCAGAGCTGAAAGGCAGAGGGTCTATCGTCAACACTCCACTGCACCTTTTATGGTATCCAAAGGGAATCTGTGAGACAGAGTGGTTCTGGCTCAAGGAGAATCAGAAGAGGGTGAAAGGATATGATGGGATATGTGGCTGTGAGGAGCTATACAAATTGGATGGATCTATGAAATCTCGGAAAGGATGAGTGAGACCAAGAGCTGGGAAAGATAAAGTGCATATTTTTCGTTGTCTGGTAACATGATGTCTATCTACTCTGGAGTCTTCCAAATATATACCTCTTATAGTTCAGTCCATCTCCATTATTCCTGTATCTACATATGCATACCCCTGCCAAACTGAGTTGTAGTGGTGGTGAAAAATATATTTTCCTACCATAACTCTTTTCTAGCCCTTTGTGCGAAGCACACCTCTCTTCTTTCATCACATATAACCTTATACCCAAACTCAAAAGAACATAAGAATAACAGATACCAAAAAAAACCATAAATCTAAGAAAAACCATATATCCAAAGAAAACCCATAACCACCAAGAACAATCATACAGGTTCTCACAGCTTGTACACTTGCTTGTTCCTGCTACCCTCCGTATCTGCCTTCCTTTTCCCATGTAAGGATGTAAATCTGTGTACGGTCTCATACAAGAGTAAAAGGTTAGATACGGTTGTACACGTAGATTCGAGAATAAGATAGGTGGGTTCAATAGGTAAGGGTATCGATTGCATGCAAGCGTACTCACATGAGCTGACTATATACTGGGTGGTTACCCGGCCGTAGGCCAGACACCATTACATCAACCCCCTCTTTATCTGCAGACCTCCTGGGCTGCATACCTGTACATGAAGAGAAGAAGAAACAAATCCAAGCTCGTACGCCCTCGTACAGCCTTGTAAATTCCGCTGCCTGTCAGTACCACTTGAGGGTGACCTTTTAGTGGAACGGGCACACAGGAAAAGTCCACCTTCAGTGGTAGGTGGTAAAACCCATGTCGATGCCATTTGTACTGAGCCGAGATCTAATAAGAAAAGAAGTGAAGGAGAAAACAAGAAGGAATCATCCAATTGACTCCTGTAACCTCCATATCTCCATATCTCCATATCTAAGCCCTTGCATCCGTAGTTACCATAGTGTAGACTCGGTGGTGCTTGTATCGGTAAGCGTCATTGACTCTCATTATCAATCAGAAGTGTATTGATATCGCGGAGAAGTTATTGGTCTAACTCGTGAGCATCCAAGAGAAGATCGAATCTACAATATCAATCAAGTACGCTTCGCTCGCGCAAAGCTTATGCTCTCAGTAGTCTTTCTTCGTGGGTAAGCTTGCAGCTTCATTTGTGGATGCTAACACGTTGTGGTGTGCGTGGGAGCTTCCGTTCAGTTCGGACGAAGGCCATCGTCAAGTGGGCTTCAGAACTTCCCCTCACATTGTTGCAAGGTGATAGTCAAGTGTGCTTGAGAGCTTCCGCTCAGATCGTAGGAAGGTAATCGTCAAGTGCACTTCACAGCATCCGCTCAGATTGTAGGAAGGTCATCGTCAACTGCACTTTAGATTGTAGGAAGGTAATCTTCAAGTGTGCTTCAGAGCTTCCGCTCAGGTGCACTTCCATGCAAACAATGATCATGAGCGCGTCCACTTGAAATTCAGATCCTAGGTACAATCATTCCATCAACCGTTATCGATTACTCTTCGCTTTGTCCTTTTACTTTCGGTTGCCCTCCAGCCTCTTTCAGTCTTTGGGTCTTACTTCATCTTTGGGTCTTATTTCATCTTTGGCTTCCTTCTGTCTTTTCGACTTCGCGTTGAGCTCGATGCGACGCGTCAAGTAAAGGGCTAATGAGACCCATTGGATATGTCAAGGGTAGATCGCGTGAGTCATTACTCGATGATAGATAGCGAGTTGTAACGCGTCGAAAAGGGGTAATTCACGGAATCCTGTAAGCAAAACATATCCACTTACTAAAGGTCGATAACAGTGTAAGGGCATACATCCATGTACGGCTCTGTATAAAAGTGTAAGGGTAGATACGATTGTACACTTGGGTTCGAGAATAAGATAGGTGGGTTCAATAGGTAAGGCTATTGATGGCGTGCAAGAGCACTCGCACGTGCTGACTATATAATGGGCGGTTATCAGGCCATAGACCGGCCACCATTATATTCCATGGCCTCTTGGAAAGTACGAGATATTGCCAAGTCAAGTATCGAATCAAACTATTGCGTTACAAGTTACGTATATAGTCACTGTGACTTGTATCCGAGCTTCTATAAACAACTCAGGGTCTCCATTTACTGCCTGTTGGAGGATGGATACGTTTTTGTTCCCCATCGTTCCCTCATGGTATATTAACATCCTTATTTCGTCGGCCAACATCTCTTGAGGTCCGGATTGATGCTGAGCCATTCTAGGAAGCAGCTCACGTATTCTTCATTCTCGATATCGTTGTCGGAACTGCTACTTTCGCTGCTGGTAGTGGAATGCAGGTTGGACTTTTGGATACCCTTCTGTTTGGGATCGAAAGAATTCTTTGGGGTCGTACTGACCTCTTTCTCGGTGGGAGTACTGACTCCATCTCTAGACCTATCCTCAGTCAGATTTATCACATCGGAAAAAAAAATCATATCACGTCCAGGCCGTATGTGCGCCTAGGATACATCGGACTCTTCATTCGCAACCTCTTGAGCTTCGTCGCAGAGTGACACTGCATGTGCGTATATATAACCCTTGGTATTGCGTTTGGTCCTCCTGACGTAGCATTTGTTACTGTCGCTTCTATACAGTGAACATAATTCTTTCTGATGCTGCCATGCAGTGTGCATACCTTTCCCAATTACAGCCTTGATTTACCAGGGCAGTCAATTGATCACTTAAAGTCACACTTGATTCACAAATTTATTGCTAACTATATACAACAAATCATGCTGTGCTGGCTACACGCGATCGAGCCATGTTGGATTTCGGCTGGTTGTATGCGACGAGCAGATCTGGATGGAAACATTAGCATTTCGATCTGGTGCACTTGGAAGTCGAGCTGGGCTGGCTGTCGACTGACTAGACGCGATCAAGCCGTGCTGAATCTCAGCTGGCTGAACACAGTTGAATCAGACTGGCTCTCGACTGGCGGGAGATGACTGATCTGGACTGGTTCTCAGGTAGCTAGCCAAGCTGACTGGACACGATCGAACATAACTGGCTTTCAACAGACTGAAGATGTTCAATAAGGACTGACTAGTTACCTCGGTTAAAATTGTCTGTATATTTATTAGAGTTGCAAATAAAGAAAGTAACTATGTGAGAGAAATAGAAAAATATCATAGAATTAAACTTAGAACTTGAAACTTAGAATTTAGAACTTAGATCTTAGAGTGTAAATACGATTGAAAGTAAGAGGAAAAAAGGATCAGACAATATATTCAGAATACTTACCTGAACTCGGCTGCCAGGTGCACTTACGAGGCCAAAGTGCACTTACGAGGTCAAAGTGCACTTACGAGGCCAAAGTGCACTTACAAGGCCAAAGTGCACTTACAAGGCCAAAGTGCACTTACGAAGCCAAAGTGCACTTACGAAGCCAAAGTGCACTTACGAAGCCAAGTGCACTTACGGAGCCAAGTGCGAGCCAAGTGCACTTACGAGGCCAAGTGCACTTACGAGGCCAAGTGCACTTACAAGCCAAGTACACTTACGAGGCCAAGTGCACCTGGCACCGCCATTACACTGGGTCTCGGCTGGCTGGACGGGATGGAGCCGGGCTGCCTTACCGCTAGCAGGAGATGATTGAGCCGGGCTGGCTGGACGCGATTGAGCCGGACTGGCTCTCCGCTGGCGGGAGATGATCGAGCTGGGCTGGCTCACGGCTGGCTGGAGATGATCGAGCTGGGCTGGCTCTCGGCTGGCTGGACGCGATCGAGCAGGGCTGGCTCACCGCTGGCGGTAGATGATCGAGCTTGGCTGGCTCACGGCTGGCTGGAGATGATCGAGCTGGGCTGGCTCTCGGCTGGCTGGACGCGATTGAGCCGGGCTGGCTC